>JAOXOE010000632.1:1107557-1134884 GCA_028565055.1 Phoeniculus purpureus | reverse complement strand
ACTCTAAACAGGGTTCTTGGGTCTTTCCGTGCATCAAAGCTCTAACTCAAATGCTCTAGTCAACTGTTGGTAAACCATTCTAAGTGAGAAACTACTTCTAGGAAACACAAGAACATTCAAGAACTCTGCCTTTTACAGATGCCTCCAGTGATTGCTGCTGTCTCAGTATGTTGTGATTTATGAATTAATTATGTAGGACTGGGAGCTTCTGGAAAGGAATGTCACTAAAGAGTATGGGTTTACTCATACACCACTGCCAAATACCTTTTACACTGCTAAAATCTCTGTTAAACGTGTAAATCATTTTTAGATTGAAAATGTCAAGACTTCAGTGCTCCTGTACTACAACCTGATTAGCAGGAGGTAAAATTACCAGCCACACCCTTGGATGGCAAAATTAATGCTTCCTGATTCACAAAAATCTGGAGAAAAGATATAAAATACAAAATTTATTCTATGGAACAGCTCAAACTGGTGGTGTATTTCTTTCCAAATCTGAATGCAGGCAATTTTGAGAAGAGAAAGTCTGTACTTCAGTACTCTCAAGAACTGGTCCGGAACTTATCCCAAGTTTATTTGGGCTTATCTGAGCTGGATGTAGCAAGAAACACACAAGCAACCTTGAAAATTATTCGTTAATCTTTTATTGGAAAGTAAGGACACATATACATTTTAAAAAGAACTGCATTAGTGAGCAAATAAAAAGATACAGTAAATTTTTACAACCTTTCATTATTAGTGCAGCCACAAGGTAAAGTTATGGCTAAAACTTGGGAACTGCCAAATTAGTCATTACTGATCTCTATTCTATGACAGTATGATGAAAGTAGTAACTTCTCAACACACCAAGTCACTAGGGGATGGTAGAAGAAACCTTTAAGGAAAATAGAGCACTGGAACAGGCTGTCCAGAGGGGCTGTGGAGTCTTGAACTCTGAAGACATTTAAAACCTGCCTGGATGTGTTTCTGCATGATTGATTCTAGGACAACCTGCTCTGGTAAGGAGGTTGTAATAGTTGATCTCCGTAAGTCCCTTCCAACCCTTGTCATTCTAAGTGCTGTGATTAATAAGGCTCTTCTAGGAAGAAATGTGTTAAACCTATGTTTATTGAAGATGAGTGGATAACAGATTTTTTGGGGTTTTTTCCACATAAACAAGCTAGTGAACTCCCTAGTCACCTCAAAAAATGAAAATATCCTTGTGCTTCACAGTTTAAATATGGCTTCTCAACTGTTCCCGTGTCTTAAACACTTGATCATCTTGTGTTTCTGTTGATCTAGTTTTGATCTCATCAGAGCACTGGGACTCATAAGGAAATCAGGCAAAATCTTTCATCATAAAGTAACTCAGAAAAAGCCAGAAGCAGAGCTCCAGCCATGGCACAAGACCTATCAAAACAGAAGAGCAATCAACATGCATTCAAAGGCATGACTACCCAATCAATGATCTCTGACATAGGTATTTAGGCATCTTACCCTTTCTGAAGGACAACAGCAGCATGAAAGCTCCTCATATTCACAAACTCAGGACTGATCACCTCAATGAATTTAATACGGACAAGATTCAATAGGATTCTCCTCTACTTCCCCTCTGTGTTAACCAGTAGGAACATGTTTTCAGAAAAAGATATTATTAGATATTATTTTTTATTACATAAGAAAAATGCAGTTACCTAAGTTTAAATTCCATTACCCCAAAAAAATAGTAGCACATAATGAAATCTTTACTTAGCTATTGAAGGCTCTGTGAATACTGATCTCAGATGGTGGTGAAGTTTTATAACTGCTACAATTATTCCATTCTTACAAGAAGATCTTCCTACTTTTCTGACACTATCATATCGCATATGACACATTATTCTATCAGCATGGAATAACAACCTGACATAAAGACTGGTTCATCAACAAGCAGTGGACAACAGGTAAGACTACGCAGAAGTAAGTCTGTATAAATTTTGCTGCACGTAATACATTGCCTGAGCAAATCCATAAACAGCCTAAGCGAAACCAAAATCACTCTGCTTATTTATAAAGCACAAATTCTAAAGCATATATTTTGAAAAGGGAATGCATAGGATTCATTTGGAATTGAGGAAGGGGTGAAAAATTAAAGGGTTGTTTTCTGGTGTTGGTGGGGAAAGGATGAGTTAAAATGTCTTGGTGTCATTTTCCCTAAATTGAGTCAGTTGTTTCAGTGCCTGCAGATCCGTCAGTGGGTTTGTTAAACCCTCCAAGTCTGACACTTTAGCTAAAGGTTCTTAGTTAAAATATAGTGGGGATCTCTGATCCATAACATTTGTGGTTCCCAAGTGGGAAGGATAGGATCCAAGGTGGACCCACTAAGATGAGACGCATGGGTATTCAGACAAGGACATACAACAAGGTCTTAGTAACTTCATACAGTTTGGTCACTGATAGTGCTTTCCCTTCAGAAACCACCCTCAGCTGGAGATCAGCTCAGTTACAGATCCCAGTATCCAACTTGTTCTGGTATGCATCGTCATCACTTCATATCTGCATAATCCATAACCTTACATTTCATGGCACACAATTACCTTTTGTCTCCATTGAACTGATCCTCAAGCCCAGCCAGTGCTTCCTGCACTGTGTTCATGATACAGTTTACAGTTAAATATACTGTTATCACATGGAAGTTACAGGGGTCCCCATGTGTGTACACACAAAAAAACCCCTCTGCACATGCAGCCATTTATTTTTTTTTTGTGTCATTTTGTATTTTGGAGAAAGAAAACTTCTATGCTGTGGTCTCTTTTATTTCTCAAGCCAGCTTTGTAACTGTTCAAGCAAGATGAACTGAATGGAACCAAGCAATTCTTTTGTTTTGTTCTCCAGATGAAAAAGATAATTGAAGCCTCAGAATCTTAGACACTGCCCAGGGCAGTGGTGGAGTCTCAATCCCTGGGAAGTGTTTAAGGACAGAATATCTGTGGCAGCTTAGTGTCCTGTTCTGGCTGATGTGGTGGTGTGAGGTCATGAGCTGGGCTGGATGAGCTCAGAGGGCTTTTGCAGCCTCAATAATTCTGTGGATCTGCAGTCACATTAGAATAACCAAAACAATAATAAAGCTTCATGCCTTTAAGAGAGAGTAAGTCTGCATTTGCAAGCACATATTCAGTGCTCAAAGAAAGTTTTTAATATGTCAACTGTGGCACTTGTGCACCTAGGGTTTTTTTTCTCCACAGCACAGGTTACATCTATACAAGTGTTATCTGTAACTTCATGTATAGGAAGGTTTGAGGATTTTGTCGGTACATGGAATGAATTAGTGTTTGAAAATATGAGATTGTGATAAAATTCCGAAGAAGAAAACATCTTGAAAGGCAGAATGGGACTTCTATTCCTTCGCTTTCTAGTCTGACTTTTTGGGTTTTTTCTGTCAATTTGTATAAGATTTTCTGTTCCATATACAGCAGCTCAGTTTTTCTTCCTTCCCTGTAACTCTTCCAGCTTGGTGACTTTCTGACTTCCTGTCTCAGACCACTTTCACGCTTGCTTCCCTCACAAACAAAACTTTGGAATTGTTTATTCTTGTTACAAAATATATTTCTGTCTCTTTTTTCTTTTCTTATTTCTTCATTTTAAAATAGTCTCTTTTTCCCCTTCTCCCTTTCCTTTCTCCTTTCCCCTTTCTTCTTTCCCCTTTCCTTTTCTCTTTTTTTCATAGGTATTCTCCATGCAAGTAGAGACCACTATGATCTTTAAATTTACTGAGCAAAAGTATTTAGTAGGGTCATTACCATCAAGATACCACACAGCACAGGTAGGCAGAGGTCTGGCTGGATCGCTGGTCAGCACGCTCTAGGGAATTTTAATTCTTTCAAGCCAAACTTTTGGTTTAGTATCTCACTTGTATTGCAGAAAGGTAGTTACATATGCTGCTAGAAGCTACAACAATTGCAGATGTAAGGGTAACTGACCCTTGAATAACTTGAAATTATACAGTCCATCATCATCCAGGAAAGAGCTAGCTTGTTGGAGGGAACGTTCAAGACCACAACATATCTGGCCACACACAAGCCCTGGCATCTTCATTTTCCATGTAAGCTCTTTCCTCCAGCAGAAGTTAATCTACCTGTTTTATAATCCAAGACTCAGCACCTCAACAGTTATAACATATGATTCAGATTTCCCATTAACAACCACAAAAGAATGTAACAGAAGATACTGTAAAAATAAACGCAAAACAATGCTTTTGGAACCAAACTCCACAGTTGTGACAAGTATGTAAAGAAGTCACAAATGGAGAGAGAGCTGTGGAGCAAAGAAGCAATAAGTATGAATACAACAAATTGCAGACATCAGAGCCAGATTTTAAAGCAGGACTAGGAAACAGAAAGGGAATAACAAGGAGCAAGGATGGTGTAGGGCAGAAATTCACTCTCCTGAAACAGCTAAATATAAAAAAAATCCCATATAAATGATGTTATGAGAAGTGTGGGATCAGATGGTTAAGACAAGTAGTACTGGCACAGCAATAGTCACAGCAATGATCTCAGGATTGCACATTACAGAACTCTTCATCCATGCCAGCAGCTTGTAAAGATGAAGACAAAAATGCCAGATTTTCATGTGGGGAGTCAGAGATCAGATTTAGAACAGATGAGTGGGTGAAGACATGGATAGGTGACACCAGTAAGTCTTACTGAAATACAACTGATAATCTAGAGTCTACAATTTACATTTCTGAGCTAATTTCTAAGAGAACAAGATGTTTCAAAAGCAGAATAAATATAGTGTAAGTGTGCCATTCATTAATGACACAGACTGAAACAGATGTCATATTTCTAATTAACACATATGCTCTAAAAATAATCACATGTACCCCTTCCTGAGATTGTTTTCAAAGAAAAACAGGTGAATGAAGTCTTACATTAAGTGGCTGCACATAACATCCTGCTAGTTTCTGTGCTCTCAGGCACACTCATCAACTCCCCTGAGGTATGCCCCTCTTTATACTGGCAAATCAATCAAAATCAAAGAAATTACTTACAAATTCTTAACCTTGACACAAAAATATTGAAGAATTTTCACTAAAAAGACTATTTACATAATTTTCATAATAGAGGTAAGTTCATAATTGCATAGAACAGGTAATTTTCCAATAAAAAGATGCACTTGCTGCTACTTACAAATTTTCTCAGGTAAAATATTCAATCAATGCCATGCATTGTCATAAAGTTATTGCCTAAGTCAGACAAGTTTCAGTAAGTACCTAAAAGGAAATACAATGGCAGTATTTTAGCCCAGATCTCAGTATTACACTATGAAACAGAACACGGAATTCTCTATCCAGATCTTGTCAGGAACAGAACACCCAGCAGAATCACAGCCCTGGACTTCAGGAGGGCCAACTCTGGCCTTTTCAAGCAATTGCTACGGAAAATCCCGTGGGACAGGGTACTGGCAGGTAAAGGGGCCCAAGACACTTGGTTAACGTTCAAAGACAACTTCTTTGAAGCCCAAGATCAGAGCATTCCAACAGGTAGGATGTCAAGGAAGGGAACCAGAAGACATGCTGGTTAAAAAAAATGCTGCTGGGAAAACAAGCAGAAGAAGAATGTTTATAGATCATGGCAGGTAGAAGTGAAACTAGAGGCAATGTAGGCCCACTGCTGGAAGAAGTGGGTGCCCTGAAGAGAGAGGATACACAGAAAACAGAGATACTGAATGCCTTATTTACCTCTGCCTATACTTCTAGGGGCTGTCCTGATATCAAGCCCCAGACTGCTGAGGCCCCAGAGGAAGTTAGTGATAAGTTGAGCAAACTGGATGTACATAAATCCATGGGCCCTGATAGGATGCAACCACGAGTGCTAAGGGAACTGGCGGAAGTCACTGCTAGACCAGTCTCCACAATTTTTGCTAAGTCATGGGGATCAGGAGAGGTGCCTAGGGACTGGAACGTCTCTCAATCTTCAAAAAGGGTCAGAAAGAGGAACCGGGTAACTATAGATCCGTCAGCCTCACCTCCATCCCAGGAAAGATGATGGAACAATTTATCCTTGACACTGTCTCTAGGCACAGCAAGAACAAGAGGGTCATTAGGGACAGTCTAACTTTCACCGAAGGGAAGTCATGCTTGAGCAACCTGATAGCCTTTTATGAGGGCATAGCCAGGTGGATAAATGAGGGCATAACCAGGTGAATAAATGATGGCAAAGCAGTGGATGTGGTCTGCCTTGACTTCAGTAAGGCATTTGACAGTCTTCCACAGCATCCTCACAGCCAAAATATGGCAGTATGGTCTGGAGGATCAGGTAGTGAGGTGGATCATGAACTGGCTGCAGGACAGAAGCCAGAGTATAGTTCGAGGCCTGTGTCTAGTGGAATCCTCCAAGTGTTGGTACTGGGACCAGTCCTATTCAATCTATTCATTAATTACTTTGCTGAGAGATCAGAGTGCACTGTCAGCAAGTTTGCTGATGACACAAAGCTGGGAGGAGTGGCTGACACCTCAGCAGGCTGTGCTGCCACTCAGCAGGACTTGGACAGGCTGGAGAGCTGGACGGGGAAAAATTTAATGAACTATGATGACCATGAGTCAGCAATGTGCCCTTGTGGCCAAGAAATCCAGGGGTGAATCAGAATGGGAGTTGTTAATAGGTCAAGAGAGGTCCTTCTGCCCCTCTACTCTGCCCTGGTGAGACCCACATCTGGAGTATTGTGTCCGGTTCTGGGCCTCTCAGTTCATTAAGAACACCAAACTGGTGGAGAGAGTCCAGTGCAGAGCCACAAAGATGATTAAGGCTGTGGAATATCTCCCTGATGAAGAAAGACTGAGGTAGCTGGGTTTCTTTAGCCTAGAGAAAGGAAGACTGAGGTGTGACTTCATTAATGTTCATAAATATGCAAAGAGTGGGTGTCAGGAGGATGGAGCAAGGCTCTTCTCATTGTCATCTAATGATAGGACAAGGGGAAATGGTTGTAAGCTGGAACATGGGAGGTTCCATATAAATATGAGAAGGTACTTCTCAGTGAGGGTGATAGAGCACTGGAAGGGGCTGCCCAGGGAGGGTCGTGGGGTCTCTTTCTCTGGAGAAGTTTTAAACCCACCTGGATATGTTCCTGTGTGACTTCATCTAGGTGATCCGGCTGTGACAGGGGCATTGGACTGGATGATCTTTTGAGGTCCCATCCAGTCTTTAATGTTCTGTGATTCTGTGATCATAAATCAAGGCAGCGAATTAAAAGATGTGTACTGAACCTCTGATATAATTTAAACAATGGTTAGCTGAAAATACCATATACTCTCCTCATGGGGAAGATGCTGCTTGGATGAGAGACTTCATCATGAGTCTGAAATCAATACATTTATTTTAGTCCTCTTTACAGATATCCCTGATGCTATTATCACTTTGAGATCTGACAGCCAGTTTTTTGTTATGTGGGCAGAAGCAAAATCCATTCAAATTGTCCAATTTCCCAGTTGAAGTTATTTCTCCTCTACTCATCAGCTGGCTGTGTGGAAAGGGTCTCTTCTTACATTTAGACAAGGCACATCCCTCTGGCCAGGTTTTGCACAGTAGCCAGGAAGAGTTCAATCTATAAGCAGGGCCAATTTAATGATCCATGGGCATATAGCAGTGAATGGAGTAGACACAAGGTTAGAGAAGTACCAGACCTGGGATGTGAGGTGACCAAAACACATGTTCAGGAGTAGGACTGGGGCTACGGGTGTGTGATGGCAAAAGTTTGTTTAGGTACCCTCTCATCATCCCATGACAATAGAGTTATGTAAATCAAGAATTCCTTCTCAAAGCACAAGCACTGAACACCAGGATGACACCAAACAGTGGTATTGTTGATAAGCTGGAGGGCTGGGATATCATGCAGAAGGACCTAGACAAGCTGGAGAGGTGGGGCCAAAGTAAACCTCATGAGGTTCAACAAACCTAGTTCATGGTCCTGAACCTGGGTAGGAACAACCCTCCCTATCAATACAGCTGGAGGACAAGGGGATAGAAAGCAATCCTGAGGAAAAGGACTTGGTGGTACTGGTGAGTGAGAAGCTGGACAGGAGCAGACAGTGTGCACATGCAGCCCAGAAGGCCAACTGCATAGTGGGCTGCATCAGAAGCAGCATGGCCAGCAGACTGAGAGAGGGGATTCTGCGCCTCTGCTCTGCCCTGGGGAGACCTCAGCTGGAGTCCTGTATCCAGCTCTAGAGCCCTCAGTACAGGAAGGACAGGGACCTGATGGAGTGGGTCCAGAGAAGGCCATAGAAATTATCAGGAGGCTAGAGCCCCTCTGCTACGAGGACAGGCTGAAGAAGCTGGGGTTGCTCAACCTAAAGAAGAGAAAGCTTCAGGAGGGAACTGATAGCAATCTTTCAGTACCTGAAGGGGGCTACAAGAAGGCTGCAGAGGAACGGTTTACAAAAGGCCTGGAGTCACAGGACAAGGGGCAATGGCTTCATAGTAGAGAAGGGCAGACTGAAATGGGCTGGTAGGAACAAGTTCTTGAGCAGGAGTGGGGTTGAACACTGGAACAAATTGCCCAGGGAGGGAGTTGAGGCCCCATCCCTGGAGATCTTCAAGGGGAGACTAGATAAGCGTCTGGATCTGGTTGAGGCTGTCTGCTGACTGCAGGGGGATTGGACTAGATGCCCTTTGGATGTTCCTTCAAATCCTGGCAGTTCTATGTTTCTATGGCTCCTTGTTCTCTGCCAAGTGCTGCTACAGAGAACCTGGTGGATGTTTAGAAAGTCCCTTTGGCTGGTACATTTGCAAAGTAGTATTGTCTAAGTCTAGGAATTTAAGGTCTAAATTGGTTGCATCCTACAGCTCAGGTAGGACCATGTAGGACCTCCTGTCTTTGAATTTTAAAACCTAGTGCTTCCAAAGAAAAGCAGCACCTCCTGACAAGTTGTTTCCTGCATTACTTTATGCTTTTGGAATGGGTTAGTCTCACTGCTAGTTTATTAAAACTGCCTGTCTTGTGTTTCTTCATGTTGCTTTAGCTGTCAATTTTTTTTCCTTCTTATTTATAAATAATGCTTCCTTCTACTCTAAGCAGGTTTTATTCTTCTGGTTCAATTAGAAAATTACAAAAAACAACAACTGAACTCACAATTTGATTTTTGATCACAGGATCTGCAAATAGAATTCAGATATTAAGTACCAAAATAAAATGTAGAAACTAATTGTAAATAAGACTTTATCACTCTTGACAAGTAGAAAATTATTAAAATCATTACAGGAACGGGTTAAGCTTTCATTCCTCCTATTTTATTCTGTTGGAATGGCTTAACATAATGTAGTTTATTAGAAGTTCCCCTCTTCATGCTGTTCTTAGCTGTCAATTTGCTTCCTTTCTATTTATAAATAATGCTTCCTATTTATCTTAAACAGAAACTCATGCTACTCTTCAACCTCACAAGCTGTCAATTACAAACAGTAATAGAAAGCCCAGACTCTTGGAGCTCCAACAGAAGCCTAAGAGAAAGCTGCAAATTAGCCATAAAGCACCGAACCACAGCTCTGCAAAACATTCAAGTGGAAATTAACGCTTTGATTCCTAAGAAAGCCTGACAGAAAACCTTGCCAATTGTACCCCTGCTACAGCCACCACCTCACCACAGACCCCACAGATTCAGTCACACTATTTGTGCTGGTTTTGGCTTGGATAGAGTTAATTTTCTTTGTAGTAGCTAACATGGAGCCATGTTTTTGATTTGCGATGTAGACAGTGTTAATAAAAACAGTAATGTTCAGTTACTGCTGAGTGCTGCGTACACAGAGCCAAGGCCTTTTTTTGCCTCTCCCACTGCCATCGATGAGCAGGCTGGTGCGCAGGATGCTGGGAGAGGACACAGCTCCTACAGCTGACCTCAACTGACCAAAGGGATGTTTCATACTATATGACATCATGCTCAATGTATAAAGTGGGAGAAGAAGAAGGATGCAGGGGGGCATTTGGAGTTATGGCATTTGTCTTCCCAAGAAACCATCACACATCTCCCTGCTTTCCTGGAGCTGGCTGAACATCTTCTCTGCCAATGGGAAGCAGTGAATGATTTCCTTGATTTGCTTTGTTTGCGCACATGGATTATTACATTGTCTTTATCTCAACCCATGGGTTCTCTGACTTTTACATTTCTGATTCTCTCCTCCATCTCACTTTGGAGGAGTGAGTAACTGGGTCAGACTTAGTTGCCAGCTGGGGTTAAACTATGGCATCATTAATGTAGAGTAAGGGGTAACAGTAAGGGGTAACCTGTGCACTGATGCTCAGACAGAGCCAGCCTTCAGCTTGCTACAACAGCAACTACCTGAAGACCACTGCTCAGTCATGCAGTGGAGCTCCTGCACAAAAATGCTAATATCCACAACTTTTTCAATACCTCCCTGTAATTTCTCTGAATGCAATCTGTGCTACATCTGCAGATGTAAGCATCATCCTTGTGTCACTTTACATGGTGGATCAGAGCACAGTGCTCACAGGATGTAGCCTTTCCCCACTTGCTGGGAAGATGCTGGCGCTGGGTATAGTAAGCTGCCTTGAACAATCTGCACTGTTGCCTCAAATAGATCCACCTGGTCCTACAAAATAAACACTTAACCAAATTAGAAACACCCAGAGGTCTATACAGTAACATAACCCCCCTGAGAATTAAATCCCACTTTGTAGTTATTTTTTGAGAACCTCTGATGAATAGAAAAGGGTTACTTGGCTGCCCAAAGATCCACTTGATGAAAGTTTTTCATTAAACTTGCATTGACAAAGTCAGGTGAGGTAAAGCTGGTTATATTAAGATAATTTCTGGATCAACCACTATAGTGATGGCTACAGACTTACAGCAAACAATGATTAAGATAAGCTGGAACATAAGAATTTGTTTTAGTGAGACTGAACATGTCACTGATATTTTTTCCCCATCCCACTCTAAGAAGTTCATACTTCACGTTCCAATATAGGGCTGATGTACATGCACAACACCAGCACAGCAAAACACTGCACTAAGCTCTTGATATACCATGTTCCATGTGGGTCATTGCACAGAAGAAGCCTCTCAAGCACTGCCCCCACCCCATCCCCAAGACTGTTTCTGGTGGATCACAAGTATTTGTGAATACACTTGAAAAACAATTATGATAACAAAATCTCAAATAAGCAAATCACTGTAGTTTTTCAATTCCAAACATCTTAAAAACTAGTTGCAGTTAAAAATTTTAAAATATTTTTGGTATTAGTTTATTTTTTGAAGGCTGAAGTAATCAAAAGAAACCTCACTAAAATAGTTCTTCTTGTTTTTCTTTAGGTGGAAGGTGGAGAGAAAAAAAATGGTTGGGTGGTGGATCTGAACTTAAATTTTCGGGCTTATTTTATTGGTCCAGACAAAAAAATTGGAAAAGAAAAAAGCTCCACTTAAAGTTTGATTTTTTATGAAAGGCTCAGAAAGTAGAACTCAGATATTAAATATCAAAATAAAACTTAAAAGTTAATAGAAGACTTGGGCACTTAAGGCTAATAGAAAATAATTAAAATGTGAAATTTAGCAGGTTAAGTGTTTATTTCCTCTCTTCATCCCATCCACACAACGGAGAAAGTTTTGTTTTCATCTCCCATTTCAATTATTGCTCCAGTGGAAGATATCTGAATGTTAATACCTGCAGTACACGCGGAACTACAGCAATGTGTAGAATTGTTTTGACTTTTTCAATATTCCACATTTTGAAGGATTCACCCTATCATCAATGCCCCAGCTTCCCCAATTACACTAGCTGTGAGAGAAGAAAGGGAATGTTGGTGAGAACAGCAAGAGCCTGTGAAAATACACTCCACCAAAGAAAACCTTCAGAAAAAGGAATATCAGTTCCATTCCTGTGACAAAGGTGAAAGGAGAACAGAAAATGTCAGAAAGCAAATCCGTTCTCTTGAGAAACCATACAAGGAAAAAAACTGTGTCTTGAGAAATTCTTTGAGAGAAGACCTTATTGCCCTCTATAGCTACCTAAAAGGAAGTTGCAGTGATGCTGCTGCTGGTCTCTTGTCTCAAATTACTAATGATAGCATGAGAGGAAATGGCCTCAAATTGTATCAAGGGAGGTTTAGATTGGATCTTAGAAAGGAATTCTTTAGTGAGAGTGGTCAAGCACTGGAACAGACTGCCCAGGGAGGTGGTGGAATCACCATCCCTGGAGGCGTTTAAAAAACTAGTAGATAGAGCACTTGAGGCTCGGTCTAGTGTTTAGGGAGATGTTGGAATCAAGGTCAGACTTCATGATCCTGAAGATCCTTTCCAGCCATAATGATTCTATGAGTCTATGATTGTAACTCCCCTAGACCTAGATTGAGGTGTTCCAGTAAAACCACCAGAATTTTAGAGCCTTTTGAAAAAGCCACTTATGAATCAGCCAGGCTGATGATAACTTCTGAGTATTTTTAAGTTACTGCTCAAGAAAAATGAAGCCTAACAAAGAGTTCTCAAACATTCTTGATTTGCCCTGCTTTTAAAACACTTGAAGTGGGCATGGAAGAGGCATAGCGCCTCTGAGGGAGGGACTTCCTAACACACAAAGTGGTTGCTGGTGTGGAAAACAGCTGCCAAATCCTGTCAAATAGTACAGATGCCACACCACCTGTTATGTTTGAAAGCAAAGGTCCAATTAGTATTTTCTGAACAACAGTTTCCCCTTTGCCATCTCCCTCTTTCTCAGAGACACCAAGCAAAATACTCCTCAGCACAAAGGGAGAGAAAGAGTTTCATAACTTGGAACATGAAGAAGACAACAAGCTCTGTTCACACCTATCTAACATCACCTCATGTTCATAAGCAACTGAAGAGATCAGCATCAACACTTGAGACTGCTAAACCCAACCCTAACTCGAAACATACAAGGTATTAAGAAGGCTGTTTATATGTAAAAACTCACAGCCCATTTGTGTTTTCTAAGCAGCAGCTTTTTCGTCAAGCAGGGGAATCATGACCAAACCAACACAGCCTTCTCTTTCCCTGGCAACTGCCTAGCCATTGGGTTACTGAGCCATTTTTTCACTGATTTATGTATATCTGTGAATTTTAAATTCTCTTGTCTTGAAAGAGCTTCAAAGCCAAGGCGCCCTCGTTCTAATCACTTCTTCTCACTTGCAGAGCCAACACAGAGTGCCCCCACGCTGAAAAGTTAATTAATCTCTCCAGAAGGTATAATAACTTTGCGTCTCTAAAACACTTGTTTACGCTCCTTTCTCTTTTTCCTGGCATTACAGAGAAATGGTGTTGCATGGGTGATCCATAAGGAAGAAATATGGACTCCTGGCATGAGAACTCATTTTTGTTTCAAGAAAGTGGCAAAATCCTATTTAAAATCATGATAGAAATACTTTTCCTGAAAGAAAGTAACCTCAAGCAGTAACATTCACGTATGTACAGATTTAATGAAAACAATGTATGAGCTAATGAAGAAAACATGTGTTTTCATTCATCTAAACATTACAGCTTCAAATTAGCTCTATCTGTTAGAATTACAATTAAAAGGTCATAGAATCCCTGTGCCATAAAAAATTACAAGTTCACTAAGTCTAAAAAACAGGAGATGAGAGCTTACTTCATCCTTTTTGGAATAGAATCTTTCTTCCCAGTGTTAACTTCTGTGCAGACTCAAGGCAGCTGTAAGGTTTTTGAGGCCTCAGTGTACAGGTGGTTACCATCAATAACTGGAGCATTTTCATCACCAATTGACAAACTGAACAAAAGATTCACCCTCTTCTAATTGAGATCTGTTCTCAGCACTATGTTTTCACGTTTCTAAAGACCTCTTTTGAAGTACTGCTGTCTCAAGCTCCCCTGCAAAATACCTTCTGGGGACAATTTTCCTTTTTATTCACTATGATCCTGCCTGTTTACACCTTGACTGCAGTTCAATTTTCTGTTCCAAAAGGTCTAAATAAACTCCACTGTGGTCTATTTTTTCCCCCAACCTTCCTCAATTTCAGTGCAACTGCCCATCTTGCTTTTATTTTACATTCTTTCCCTTTCCATAGCTCAGCAAACAAGGTACTCCAACTTTTACTTCAGAAATCTAAATTACATCAGTGTCTTCCTACCCAGGCATTTGCAGTGGCAAGAGCTATGTGTCCCAATGAAAGGTCCTAACTACAGCAAATTAGAATAGAAAGGGAAAAAAAATCCCACAATGTAAAGGAAGAAAAACAGCGCAACACTCACCACGGGCTTCTTATCCCTTTTCTTGCCTTCTCAGACTTCCAGCCGCTCCACCAGGCCACAACCAGGAAAGCCAAGGCCTCCTTGGAATTCAACTTTACCAGGGAGGTCAAGGGCAACAAAAATGGCTTTTTCAAATACATTGCAGCCAAAACTAAACCTAGAAGCAATGTGGGCCCCCTGCTGAAAGAGGTGGGTGCCCAGGAGACAGAGGATACAGAGAAAGCAGAGATACCACACAGCCTCTTTGCCTCTGCCTGTGCTTCTGGGGGCTGTTCCGATGTCAAGGCCCAGACTGCTGAGGCCTCACAGGAAGTTGAGACAAGAGAGGAGTTTGCCTTGATTGATGAGGACTAAATTAGGGATCAGTTGAACAAAAAAATCAGTTGTACATAAGTCCATGGGCCCAGATGGGATGCACTTACAAGTGCTAAGGGAACCAGTGGAAGTCATTGCTAAGCCACATCTTTTCTAAGTCATGGGGATCAGGAGAGGTGCCTGGGGACTGGAAGACAGCAAATTTCACTCCAATCTTCAAAAATGGTAAGAAGAAGGACCCAAGTAACTATAGACCAGTCAGCCTCACCTCCATCCTGGGAAAGGTGACGGAACAATTTATCCTTGACGCTGTCTCTAGGCACAGTAAGGACAAGAGGGTCATTAGGGACAGTCAGCATGGCTTCACCAAAGGGAAGTCATGCTTGACCAACCTGATAGCCTTTTATGAGGGCATAACCAGGTGGATAGATGATGGCAGAGTAGTTGGTGTGCTCTGTCTTGACTTCAGTAAAGCATTTGCCACTTCCCCTGGGTCAGCAAACATGTTGTGTTTTTACAAACGCCTCCTTCAGCTCCCTTCGTGCCTTGCCTTGAAGGCTATTGCCTCTGGTCTACGTGTGACAAAGAGCAAAGTATAAGCAAGGTGGAGTTTTGAACAGCAAATCTGTCAGGGACGACTTTCTAGAGAAGACATGAGTCAGACTGAAACAAATCTTATTAGAAGCCAAAACCATTTAAGAAAGCCATGTTCCAGCTCTATAACATAATTACAGAACAGGAGAAAAAACTCAGTTTTGAAATCTAGAGCATGTACAGCAAGTTAGAAACAGCAGATGGGACAGCAAAAGTCTTTTCATTTCTTCTCCATTCCAACTGTGCTGCAGAAAAAAGGTTCATAGGCATTGTGTTTTTCACACCTATGGCAAATAAAACATAGCTGTCACAAGCCATAAGCATCACAATCTGTAATCAAAATAAACAGTCCCAACTCATTTAATTTCTAATTTCTAAGGTATATGGATACAGTATCACCTAGATTGAACCACATTAACTAGATCTGGCTGCATAAACTCACCTGAAAGTCAACCAGCTTTTGCATTTGCATTGTTATTAGAAATGCCATCATACTTTATTCAGAAGATTAATACAGATAATATGCAGCATTAAGAACAGATCTCTTTAAGGGATGTCATGCACCATGCAGCTGTACACCTCATAACAAGCTACATATACTATGTCAGCACCATTTTCTTATCATCTAAATCAGCAATCAGTTGAAAACTTACCCCAAATTTGTGATACAATGTTTTTTCCCCTGTTTTGATTGACATTAATTATGCTCTCCTGCTGTTTCAAAGGAGAATGTCAACATTAAAACATTGTTACTTTCTATTTTGGATATCTGTTTCATCCAGTTTCACGTCAGAGAACTGAAGCCCTGCTATAGCAATGAAGCTCTGGATACAATTCCAATTTTCACTGTATATAAAGTTCCATATTTGCTGAATTTTCACAGTAGGGGTTGGGTGATCATAACGACACGTTATCTAAACACCTCCTGCGGATTCATTCTCACAGGTTTCCCTAACCAATGAACAAAGATTTTCTAAAATTTATCTGTTTGATAATTGGTACTGTTACATTCTCTGCCACATCAACCCTGTTGCAGGCAAATTGTAAGGAACTTGCTGTTATTGTTTCTCTGTAAAGTGAATTGCAATGACTAGAGAAGGTGTCTGACAGATATTGTTGCAACATCTATAGCTTGACATTTTGCCATTAACTATCCTAAGTCCATTTACTTTACAATGCAGCTGATGCAGACACTTGGGAATGTTATGAGGCACTCATTTAGCTGTTAGCTGTGTGACATTGGCTTGCAGTAGCCTGCTGATAACAATGGCTTTTCCTCAAAAACAAAACATTGGGTAATACTGACTAGGTTGAGCTACTAAAGATCATCTGAAGGAGCTTTTAAAAATGGTTTGGGTACTCCCACTGGTGTAATATTTGAGAACAATTTTTTTACTGGAAGACTATAAAAACAGTAATTTCATTCTACTCTACCTTGACACAAGTCCCAGTGTTGATTTAGTAAGGTAAGGACAGTGGAGGAAGAGTGAAGGGACTTTGGAGGAAGAACAGAGCCCAAAGAGTATTAGCTCTTCTGTGATCACTGCTGGTGCTCTGTGGCACAGTCACAGAGCCCAGAAACAACTACCCCACCCAATGCCCACGCACCAGGAAATCTGTCCCTGACATACAGGAGAACAAATGTCCCTGAGGATGCCCAAATAGGAATTGCATCAGGCCTCAAAGGTACGAAAAGAAACTGTAAGATAAAACAACAGGATAACAAAAAGTAAACCATTTTAAAGCACAGATAATACCTTTATGGTGTTTTTTAATAGAAGGAATTCATAGGAGAAAAATAGACATAAATGTTCTAGTTTCCAGAAAACTGCAATAGGGTTTTGCTAAGAAGAGGAAACATCCTGAAAAGGGAAAAAAAAAAAAATCAGCCTTTCCAAAAGAAATAACTCAGTATGTTCTGTTTCTGATAGTGTTATCCTCTTTACTTTTAGGAAAAACATTTTATTTTGTTGAAGAACTAGAGAGTTTCGAAGTACCTGAGATCTGCAGAAAAGCATCTTGCTTTCCTGATTATTATTCTCTTGATAAAACAACTTTAATTATTGTTACTGAGTCTCTACAAATTTCTAGTCTCTTACATATGGTTTCTTGGAGAAAAAGGAAGATCCTTTAGAGTGGCATAAGTTTAACTGCCTCTTCTTTCAGTGACACTACTTCTATCTCAATCACATCCCTGCTATTCTTTCCATAACCACTGTCATTTTCTTCTTGTCCTCAGGAAAACACTTTGGTACGTACCTAAGCACGCAGGAAGGCTCTTGCTTTTTACGCCCTTGCCAATGATACAGCATCACAGTGGTCAGTGTCTGCTTGGCTTTAGTTAGTTCTATAACCTAATTAGACCAAACTGTAAAACAAAAGAGCAAAGTTTATTCATTAATCTTACTATTCCCTAGATAAGTAAAAGATCTAAAATCAATATTAAATGTGGAAAAGCTTTGTGTATAATACTAAAAGTATCTGTGTATGCCAATACTTTCCAAACTCCCTATGAAAATTACATAGGTTCAATAACCGGAAAGGCCAGTAGGTTTCACTTCAATAAGGGATGGGAGGTGTAAAACAGTGTGAAAATGAGATTAAAAGGAACTTCCAGGTTTGACACCTGAAAAACAATAATAGTCTGAAAAATAATGCACTGGGGAGTAACTGGCAAGGAAGCACTTCTGTAGAAAGACCCCTCACTAGTCTTAACACTGAATTGAACAGGACTCAACAGTTTTGTTCCTTCACAAGAAAGGAAGTTATCTTCATAGGATTATGATTTACTCATTAGCTAAGCCTTCTACTGCAGTTAGGATTAATGAATACACAGCCAGGACATTGTGTCTTGCTTTACACTCTGCATGTCCAAAAAATATAAACTGTCTGAGCAGAGTCCAAACCAACCAACCAACCAACAGAAACAAAAGTCTAACCATTGTGGGCTGTGTGGAAAGTCTAGAAGAACTTGGATACTCTAAAGAAGAAAAAAATCATGAGGGAATGTTAACTCCACATATATCAAACTGCAAAGAAGAAAAGCAAAGATGAACAACCTTTTTTAGACGTTCAGGAGCATAGAACAAGAGCAGACTAACAACAAAACACAAAGAAAGATGCTTATTAGCTCCTGAAATACTATTGTAAACTACAAAGCACTAGAACAGACATGCTGTGGAGACAGAGATTTCTACTGGTCTCTTAGAAATGACACAGACTGTTCAGATCCACATCATGGTTTAGCACCAGGTTAGCCCACACAATCATATTCTTCCCAACCGTGCAGAAGGAAATGTCCTCCCACCCCTCTGGAGGCAGATCAGATGTAAAGTAAACACAATTCCAGAGACTGGAACTAGAAATATTAAACTTTATTGAACTTTATTAAATACTTTATTAAGTAGGAAAAAAGAAACAAAAAAAAAAAAAAAGGGGAGAAAGTGAAAAGGGAAAAAAGTGTTCTTCCTCAATCACTCAAGTCCACCTCTCCCTTCGCCCAGACCTGCTAATCCCTAATTCCAAACAAATACTAAAATCTGCGGATGAAGTGGGAGTAAAAAGGCAAGACTGGGAATATCCTAGGCAGTGCTTAAATGCTCAATGTAACCATTTTCCTATGATTGGTCCACAATTACAGGAAGGGATAAATATGAGAGATAAGGAGCAGAAGGGAAAGGGGAGATGGGGTGTGAAGCAGAAGAGGGGCAGACAGCTGCAGAGTAACAGAGAGGCTGCAGTGTGCTACAGGCCCAAACTAAACTGAAACCAAATTCCCAAGGCACACAAACAGGGAGTGGGTGCCAAGAAGTGGGGAAGAGGAAAACCTTATGCTCAGAGAAGGATTCCAAAATTTGTTTGGACTACTCCACCTGCTTAACCTGTGCCCTGTGGCAGCCACTGCTCCACTTCACTTCTGCACCCCTAGCCTCCACCCCACCACTGTGCACATGCCACTGCTGTGCACTGGAGGGAAAAAAAAATCCCCGCAGCTGGAAGAGAGTTTGATGCAGAAAATACCATGAGCAAATATGATTTCCCCAAATCCATAACAATCCAGCACAGAGGTGGCTTGGAAAATGGCTTATTTGGAGTATTTGGAGTTACTACTTTTCTACAACTTTATGAATCTCTACATCAACAGAGGTGCAATAGAAATAATTTGCCACATATCTAAGCTCTCAGAATCCACAGCAGTAAAATAACTCTTAGGATTTATTCACTTTTGTTTTCACTTTCCATACTTTCCTGACTTTATGGGGCAGCTTTTCATAGTGCTATAGAAATTGCACCAGACCAAAGGCATGTCATATCAGTGTCTTTGCTGTTTTAACACAGTCTCTGTAGTTCTGGTTTCCAAAGATGTGGTAAATTTTCGGAGGAGCACTTAAAAAAAGACAGTATTTACTAATACAATTTAATGGCAAAGATGCATTCTCATGTTTATACATTAAAGAATGAAAAAAGACAGCTACATATGGAATCCATTAGAACTGAATGAATTAGATTTCTTGTTTTGATATATTTTTGGTGTTGAAAGAAGGATTCAGTGTCTTTAGAGGAAATAATTTCAAGTGAGGAGCTACACTGCTAAGAACTCAATCCTGCTATCCTTGCAATCCCAGTGCCTCCTTTGAAGCTTCTATGTCTTTGAAATTCTTATATTAAAGCAAAGTTTGTATCTTAGAAGACCTTCTTCAGTTATTCTCAAATGTAGTTAATAGAATCACCCTCTCCTTCCATCAGCTCAGCAACACTGGCAATACAATGGCACAGCAGGAGTTAAGAGGTTGCTGAAGCAAAATTATTTTGCTGTTGTGTCTGTTAATAAAATGAACATTTGAAGAGGCCGATGATCCTTGAAATTTGTTGTTTCCCTTTTAGCAGAGTTACCATTCTCCTGAGTTACCATTCCTGAGTGTGAGGTCGTTTTTTTTTTTTACTCATATACAAAACATACACCTGCAGTTAAAAAAACATACACAAGACAAAAAGTCAATGCACTGTGATGTCATGATTGAGAGGAGAAAACAGAGAGACATGGGTATTCAGAGTCAAGTGCTTCTTCTCAACTCTCACCTTCAAAGCAGAAACAATCTTGAAAGTACTGTTCAAGACTCCAAGCTTAGGAACTAAGGCTAAAGCAAAACCCCCTAGCGCCAGCATCGCCTAACAATGTTTTGACACCCAGGTTGTTTATTAGGAAGACATCATCAGCCCCTCAGACAGGGCTTCAACCTCCATTGTCCAGTACATTCTGCCCCACATCTCCATGGACGTCCTTACCCCTAAGATCATGCTTTGATCTGGTGGCATGTAATAGACACCCATGGCAGTGTCACCCATGCCATCCTGCCCCTTGATCTGCACCCACAAACTCTCAACCATCTCTTCATTTGCCCCTGGACAGAACACATTCCAGTTGCTTTCTCACATAGAGAGCAACTCCATCACTTTACCTTGCTGATCTGTCCATCCTGAAAAGGACATAGCCATTCATGACCATATTCCAGTCATGCCAGCCAAGACAAAAGCCAGCCTTGGTGCTGTAGTGAAGAGAGATTATCTTCTAACACTTTCCCCACACACTTGGCACTTCCCATGGTACTTGATGCTGTCAGGCTACAGGCTCACCATGTTTTTGTGGAGAAAACACAGATACAGATTATCACCTACCAATACTGCACGCAAAGTCCTCATTTCTCGCCTCAGCAAGAAACAAGCTTCTGAAGAATCGTATCTTGATGAATTTTTAAGAACAGATGCAAATTAAAACCTTTATTTAGTAAAGACAAAAAATTAGCTTGTCATAACTAGAAGGAAATATTTCAGTCCAGAACAAAGATGTAAATTGCGATTCTTCAATTCTGAAACGTACCCTATGGCAAGGATATTCCAAACTGTCTTAATACTGCATATATGATGGCAGATAAAAGACATTGTCCAAAATACAGTGGAAGCTTTTGCCTGTAAAAAAATGAGTCTACAGTGAGAAACTTTGAGATTGTTTTTTTGAAACCTAGAAGACAAACAGATAATTAATACACTATTGTGAAAAATAAAAGGTATACTTCAAAAGAGCTTCCTCTTCTTATTGCCTGTGTCAGCTGACTTCTTGGAGTGCTCCATTTGTTTCTAAGTGTACTCTTGGAGAATCCCATTGAAGATTTAAGTGCCCTCAGTACCATCATTACTTCTTCCCATGCTGCCTGGTTTTAGGCATCTGCAGCAGAATCATGTGCTTGAACTAAAATACCACTCACTTTGCTTCTGTTCTGCGAGTTTGACCCTTCTCACCTCACCATTCAGATGTCTCATTTCTTATGCAGTATATCACTTAGGTTTTTTTGATTTACTCTCTAAAGTGTGTTTTTTTGTTTGGTTTGGGTTCGTTCTTTATTCTAAAATTATATAATTAAACAAATATATAAACTGAGATAGGAATTAAGATCATAAATGATGTGTGAAACATCAGTAGTTGCAACCAGCCTGAAACTCCTGTCATGTGACCACAATACTTTTAATACTAAGCCATAAGATCCTGGAAACAGCAACATGGCCAAGTGCACAGATCAGCTGCTTGTTTTGATCTACCTCCTTTCACTGCTGTGACCTTTTCTTACCTCTTCCGTCTGTGCCAGTGATGTTTTTTTCTTACTCTTTTCAGCTACTTCTGGAAGTTATCTCCTTTCTCTTCCTCACTGTTGTTGTGCGTAAGAGCTTACAAGGAACAAGAAAGATGGGAGGAGGTGGAGACAGATAACAAAATGATGAGTGGAAGAAAACTGCTTGGTTAATTCTGCCTTGGTGAAGTAACAGGACCAGAAGCAAGTTTAAGAAAAGGCTTCCTGTGACTTCCATCACATCACTTCAAGACTGTCAGTCCTGCAGAAAAAAAACCCACAGCAGTAGCTACTAAACTACAGAAGGCTCTGTATTTTCACTGCGTGTTTACTGTTCTGGCCTAAAAGGAACCATGATACTGTCTACTGCCTGACTGCAGAATCTCAGGGCACAGGTGCTCAGGGCAAGGCAGGATTTTATGAAAGACTGAGTCAGTGAGGTTCTATACAAACATCAGAAGGAACTTCTTCACAGTGAGGGTGATGAAGCACTGGAACAGGCTGCCCAGGGAGGTTGTGGAGTCTCCTTCTCTGGAGACATTTCAAACCTGCCTGGATGTGTTCCTGTGTGACTTGGTCTAGGTGATCCTGCTCAGGCAGGGGGATTGGACTAGATGATCCTTCGAGGTCCCTTCCAATCCCTAATGTTCTGTGATTCTGTTGCTCAGTAGATTTCTCTTTCTTATTGATTGATCTTGCTTACTGATGAAAAAATTGTAGAGTACCAGACAGTGACTTTGCTAGTGACCTTAGGAATTCTGTTCTGATTACCAAAGAGGGAAAATAAGTCCCAGTCTTCTGCAGCCATTTTGTGAGAAAGTAAAACTCTGTGTTTCCTTTAAAGGTTTTGATTTTCTGTGGTAACATAGTATTAGTGTGGCTGAACAGCGCTGCCAGAGCAGCTACAACCCCCTTGCTGTATTTGCAGGTGAGTATTCCTGTGAATTTATACTGCCTTGAAATAAATGCAATTACCTGCTGTGTCAGAGATCTTTATCTCTAAGGAACATTGCTTTTACTGGAAGGGCTGAGTAAAAAGTGCTCTCTCAGAAATCTGAGAGTGAAGATTAGATTTGCTGCCTTTAGATTAAACCTCTCCTAATTAACCTTCCAATTAACCTCACATCACTCCTTTGAATAAGACTGTAAACACAAATGATACTACATTTCCTTTATCAAAGAACAGCTTTTTCTAGATAGAACTATGATGCACAACCATAGTCTACAGAGAATTACATTAGCAAGAGTTTTAAACTCTGCCATTACTGAGCAGGATTAACAGAGAAGGCACAACTTCTATAACAAGCATAAAAGCAAAGCAAAAATGTTATAATCGGTTCTCTTCTGCAAAGAAGTGAACTCTGAGGTGCAGGATCATTTGAAAATAACATTTACATTTACTAGGTTTAAATAATATTTGAGTTGAAGTCTACACCACTTGGAAATAAAGGAAATAAACTAAAACTTAACCAAATATATATCTGAGAGGAATCTGCAGTATCTGCAACAACTAGGCGATGCTCCCGATGGAATCTTCCTTTCAGTTTGGTAAGAAGTTCTCCCAAGTCAGATTTTTTTCATTATTCCTATTATGCTATATGCCACTTTCTCCTATCTCCCTCTTCACCCAGAACAATGTCTTCTTGTCTTCTCAAATACTGTTTTTTATTGTGTCAAAAGTTTTGAGACAATGTTCTGCCGAACATGTAGGTGGTGAGAACAGAAATTGTTGAAAAAATAAAAAAAGCTCTGTGTGTGAAATCTTTGTTTATGAACGACAACTTCATCAGTACTCATTTTCCTTTTCTTGGTTTTTGGACTGTACATCGGTGCCTTTGCATTTGAAGGATTTGACTGTTACATGACTTTGCTGAGCAACTTAGAAATCTTTATTGTATAAGTGGTTTGTACTGGACAACAATGGTGGCCAGAGATGCAGAACAAACGGTGGCAGGTTAATGAGACCTTAACAGGACCATTGTCTGCTCAATGTATGTAGACACTACCAAAAAGTAGATCCTGCTTCTCATTCTCCCCAATGGACAAACACGACACAGACGAGGTAGCCTGCAACACCTAGACAAACGAAACATAATCAGCCAGCCACAGATACTGAACTACTTCATCCTTTGAGAACTCATATTCCTCTGCTGGAAGACTTGATAGAAACACAGGAAGACCTTTCACATCAAATTCTTTTAAGGCAACACACCCTTCCTGATTTTACTGGCCAAAACAAGAGCAACATACACCAATCCTAGCACGCTCATCTAAGACCCTTTCTTTCTGTCGATAGAGTCTGTTCATCAGACTGCAGCAAGATGCAAGCCAGGCTTCCTTAGCTTCCTTCTTGGAAATATCTCTCCTCTTGCATATAAATCTCTCCCTGAGGAGCTGCCTGCATACATAGACTTCTTTTAGGGTCTCAAGCAGGAAAGTGTCCGTGTTATTGAAATGCTACTAGCAGATATGTCTCCCATGTGTCACAGCAGCTTTTTCTCAAAGCATTCAGATTTGCATTTGTTTTTAACATGCACTTGTATACATGTTCACTCCTCTTCCAGGATCAGAACTAGACATGCCTAACTCTTACCGAAAGAAAAGATATGTCTCACTAAAATCCATTTCACTTACATATTACTTTCAGCTTCCTTTCTAAAGCAAGATGAACTTGCACTGCACATGAGTCTACAGAATTCTATAGAATAAGTCTGCAGGAATAGGTAACCATTTTTAATCAGCTCACTGATCTGGGGGCATCATTCTAGCAGCAAATACCCTTATTTCATTTTCCCACAAAATAATTCAAAATGTATGAGTGTTTTTTCTTCCAGTTCCCATGCCTACGATTCAAACCTTTCTGGTTGAATTCTACAAAACAATGATGCCCACAGTATGAAACCCAGATGCATACATGCATGTACATAGAGTAATACAATGGTTTAGGTTGGAAAAGACCTTCAAGACCATCAAGTTCAACCATTAATCCAACTATCTCAAGGTCACTGCTGAAACCTGTCCCTAAGATCCGAATCTCCACAGTTTTACAACACCTCCAGGAATGGCAACTGTAACATCCCCCCGGGGCAGTCTGTTCTTCAACATAAGTGAACTTTCCTACAGAGAGCAGGACCACACAAACTGTGAACCACATATTAAGAGAAAGCACAAGTCATGTAAACCATGCTGAAGTCAAACAATTTATCTAGAACTTGCTATCAATTTACTCTGGGGCTATAACATTTTATGAGCCTTGTATAGAAACTATGTACAGGCTCTGTGACTTTTGATAGTGAGCAAGAAAGACCAATAAGCTTCCTTAGTCCCGAGCTTAGCACTAGAGCCAAATGCTAGCAGGTACAGCAAAGCTCTTCTCCCATGGTACAAGCCATGCAAGTAGTCAGCAGGGATTCTTCTCATCTTCTGCATCATCAGCAGCCATCACAGAAAACAAAGCCCAATATAAAGATCACAAATGTAATATAGGCATTTCTGTATTTGCAATATTCTGGATGCTTATTTACCCTCTAATTTTCAATAAGCAAATTAAATCTGTACTGCTAAACAGAGAGCTTTGACTGGAACTCAGGACTTAAAGGAGAGTTTATAGTCTCTGGAAGGGGAGGGCAGGTAACTTGTGAGATTTACAAACATGCAGTGAAATTATGTAGGGAGAAAATTAGAAGGCCAAAGGTCAACTAGAACTAAAATTGGCCCCTTTGGTGGAGGATAACAAAGAAAGGTTTTATAAGTACATTAAGAGGAGGGGTGCAGTATCTAACTCTGTATATGTTGTTAGATACAAAGGGGAGTACTATGACCAATGATCAAGATAAGGCTGAGTTGTTTCTTTGCCTTAGTCTTTAATATAAGTTTAGTAGTTCCTTGGATGTACAGCCCCCTGAGATGGAAAACAGGGATGGGAAGCAGAATAGAACCCTCGTAAGACATGAGGAAATGGTTATGAATCTACTACATGAGCTGGATGCTCATAAATCTATGGGAACAGATGGATTACACCCTAGAGTACTGAGGGAGCTGGCAGATATGGTTGCCAAGACACTCTCTTTCAACATCATGGTGAACTTTCAACATCATGGTGGACTAAAGAGTGGCAGATGTGATGGCCCTCTTCAAAAAGGGCCGGAAAGAGGATCCTGGAAACTACAGGCCTGTCAGTCTCACATCAGTGCCAGGTTACGGAGCAGATAATCTCAACAGCCATCATGGATCAATTAAAGATCAACCAGCTGGTCAGGCCAGGTCAACATGGGTTCATGAGAGGCAGATCCTGCTTGACAAACCTGATCTCATTTTATGATAGGGTGACCTGCTTAATGGATGAGGGTAAGCCTGTCAATGTAGCCTACCTGGACTTCAGTAAGGCCTTTGACACTCTCCCCACCAATATCCTCATAAATATACTGACTGCCCGTGGCTTGCACAGGCACGTACTCTGCTGGGTGGAACACTGGCTGGATGGCCAGGCCCAGAGAGTTGTGGTCAATGGAGCTAAATCCTCTTGGAGACCTGTCACAAGTAGTGTCCCCCAGGGCTTAGTGCTGGGGCCACTCCTGTTCAACATTTTTATCAATGGTCTTGGTGTAGGGATTGAGTGCACCCTCAGTAAGTTTGCAGATGACAGACACCATGTTGTGAGGGAGTGTTGATCTGCTGGAAGGTAGTAAGGCTATTCAGAGCGACCTTGGCAGACTGCATCTGTGGGCTGAGGATAATTGTCTGGGTTTCAGTAGTGCCAAGTGTTGGGTCCTGCATTTTGGTCACAACAATCCCAGGCAACTATTCCAGCCACACTGCCCCAGCTACAGGCTTGGGGCAGTGTGGCTGGAAAGCAGTCTGGCAGAAAGGGACCTGGGGGTTCTAATTGACAGGAGGCTTAATATGAGCCAGCAGTGTGCCCTGGTGGCCAAGGCGGCCAATGGCATCCTGGCTTGTATTAGAAACTGTGTGTCCAGCAGGAGTAGGGAGGTGACTGTCCCCCTGTACTCAGCACTGGTGAGGCCGCACGTTGAGTGCTGTGTTCAGTTTTGGGCACCTTAGTACAAGGTTGAGATGCTGGAGTGAGTGCAGAGGAGGGCAGTGAAGCTGCTGAAGGGCCTAGAGAATAAATTTTATCAGGAGAGATTGAGAGAGTTGGGGCTGTTTAGTTTAAGGAAGAGGAGACTTAAGGGAGACCTCATTGTCCTCTATGACTATGTGAAAGGACATTGTAGAGATGTTGGTGCTGATCTCTTCTCACAGGTAATTAGTGACAAAACCAGAGGGAAAGACTTCAAGCTTCAACAGGGTAGGTTTATATTCGACATCAGGAAAAAAATCTTCGTGGAATGAGTGATCAGGCCCTAGAATGGACTGCCCAGAATGGTGGTTGAGTCCTCATCCCTGGATGAGTTTATAAGTCACTTAAATGTAGTGTTGGGGGATCTGTTTCAGGGGTGAACTTGTAGAATAAGATTGATGGTTAGACTCGATGATATCAAAGATCTTTTCCAACCTGATTGATTCTATGATTCATAGGATCATAGGATCATAGGATGTTAGGGGTTGGAAGGGACCCAAGAGATCATCGAGTCCAACCCCCCTGCC
>JAOXOE010000632.1:1079504-1098870 GCA_028565055.1 Phoeniculus purpureus | reverse complement strand
GTTCTTTTCCTCTTGCCCCTATTTATTGTTTAATTTCAGTAGCTATAAAAGCCAGTAGTAGATGAGCTTTTCACTTTCCTTGCGTAAAGGATTCTTCATTGTGTGTGGATCCTTCATTGGGAAGAAGTTCCGTCTCACATTTATGTAGAACCTCCTATGTTTCAGTTTATACCCATTGCCCCTCATTCTATCACTAGATGATATTGAGAAGAGCCTGGCTCCATCCTCCTGACACCCACCCTTCACATATTTATAAACATTAATGAGGTCACCCCTTGGTCTCCTCTTCTCCAAGCTAAAGAGACCCAGCTCCCTCAGCTGCTTCTCGTAAGGGAGGTGCTCCACTTCATCATCCTCGTTGCTCTACGCTGGAGTCCCTTCAGCAGCTCCATGTACTTCTTGAACTGAGGGGCCCAATACTCCACAATACTCCACTGAGGGACACAATACTCCAGATGTGGTCTCACCAGTGCAGAGTAGAATGGGAGAAAAATGTCTCTCAATCTGCTAACCACCCCCATTCTGATCCACCCCAGGATGCTGTTGGTCTTCTTGGCCACAAGAGCACACTGATGCTGGCCACCAGAACCCCCAGGTCCCATTCTCCTACACTGCTCTCCAACAGCTCAGTCCCCAACCTATACTGGCACCTGGGGTTGTTCTTGCCCGGATGCAAGACTCTACACTTACCCTTGTTATACTTCATTAAATTTCTCCCTGCCCAGCTCTCCAGCATGTCCAGGTCTCACTGAATAGCAGCACAGTCTGCTGGGGTGTTGGGGACACCACCCAGCTTTGTGTCATCAGCAAACTTGCTGACAGAGCACCCTAATCCCTCATCCAAGTCATCAATGAATAGATTGAACAGGACTGATCCCAGCACCAACCCCTGGGGCACTCCACCAGAAACAGGCCTCCAACTAGACTCTCCCACTGACCACTACTCTTGGGCTTCTATCCTGCAGCCAGTTCACCATATACCTCACTACCCAATCATCCATTCCACACTGCCTCAATCTGGCTGTGAGGATGCTATGTGAGACACTGTCAAATGCCTTACTGAAGTCAAGATAGACCACATCCACCACTCATCCATCATCCATCCACCTGGTTATGCCCTCATAAAAGGCTATCAGGTTGGTCAAGCATGATGTCCCCTTGGTGAAGCCATGAAGACTCTCTTGTCACTGATGTGGATGGAGACAGCCTCTAGAACAAATTGTTCCATCACCTTTCCTGGGATGGAGGTGAGGCTGACTGGTCTATAGTTACCTGGGTGCTCCTTCTTTCCCCTTTTGAAGATTGGACTGACATTTGCTATCCTCCAGTCCCTAGGCACCTCTCCTGATCCTCATGACTTAGAAAAGATGATGGAGAGTGCCCTAGCAATGACTTCTGCTACCTCCCTCAGCACATGCAGATACACCCCATCTGGACCCATCCAATTTGCTCAACTTATCCCTAAACTAGTCCTCATTAACCAAGGCAGGGTCTTCTCTTGCCTCTACTTCCTCTGGAAAAAAAGATGCATAGCACCCCGGCTTAATATACTTGCCCTGCTAGCCAGGAGACTGTCCATGAGACTGTCCCTTTGTCTTGAACCACAGGTCCTCTAAGGAAGGCTCTAGTGATTTGCTGTCCTTTAGTTTCACTTGTCATAATCTGCTGCAAAATGGCACTGTGCAATTAATGGTACTATTAGAAGCCAGTGAAATAACCAAAATGAGAAACAAAGCAGCAGTAATAAAGAAGTCTTGGCGTTAGCAACCGTAACACCAAGTAGTAATGTATTTCTGTATTTTATCAACATTGCTAAACTTGGACTTCTAATTGGAGACTGCCAGGTGTACTGTTGCTTTGTGTTAATTTTGCCTTCTAATAATTTTATTAGTTGCATGCATTGCTTAGCTAAGCCATAAGTCAAGCTCTAATTTATTCATTTACGTGGCAGAACTTCTTCACAGTGAAGGTGACAGAGCTCTGGGATGGGCTTGTGGAGTCTCCTTCTGTGGAGATGTTTAAAACCCTCCTGGACATGTTCCTGTGTGACTTGATCTTGGGGATCTTGTGGCAGAGAGATTGGACCGGATGACCTTTTGAGGTCTCTTCCAATCGCTAGTATTCTGTGATTCGGCGACATAAATTGCACTAAACCATGTTGAGTAAATATGGATAAAGACAATGCTTAAAGGCTAAGGTATGCAATTTCTTAATTAATATTATGCTATTCTAATTTAGACTACCTACTGTTCGAATGATTAACTAATAAATGGTCATATTAGGATCCACAGAGAAAGTTATGAGGACCAGCTGAGGGAACTGGGGTTATATAGGAAGACCTACACGTACCTGAAGAGAGGCTTGAAGTGAGGAGGTGGTCAGTCTCTTCTCCCAAGTAACAAGCAATAGAACAACAGGAAAAGGCCTCAAGTTGCAACAGAAGAAGTTTAGATTGGGCATTAGGAATAATCTCTTCACTGAAAGGGATGTCAAATACAGGAAGAGGTTGCCCAGGGAAGTGGTGGAGTCATCAGCCCTGGAGGCATTTAAATCATAGAATTGGTTATGTCTTTTCCAATCTAAATGATTCAAAGATTCTTTTATATTATGTAAGCCATACTCTAAAATAAACTTACAGGTACTATGAAAGTGAATGTCTGGATGACTGGAAACTGTCAATCTAAGTTTACTATACATATTCTTCACTGCCTTTCAAAAAGATAAGAGCATGTTAGTAAAGTACTCCATGCATTTATGTTTTAGCACAGCAAAAACACTGATTTGTTGGCATTTTGGCACTTGTCAATGTATCCATCCCAAAATATTTGTAAATACATTTTTGTTTTAACACAGCCTAATGCAAAGCTCCCCTGGCTTCAGAAGAAAGACCAATTCCACAAACCTGCCTGGACATACTCATGTGTAACTTGATCTAGGTGATCCTGCTCTGGCAGGGGGATTGGACTGGATGTCCCTTCCAATCCCTACTGCTCTGTGATTCTGTGATTATGCTGATCTTTCACATCCACAAATTCTCGTTGAAGACTAAATGCTGACTCCAGAAACACACCTTTGGAACCCTCTTAATATATATGAAAAATAATAACTCTACTTTGAGTAGGAATTACTACCTCAGGTAATTTCTCATTGCTCTCTAGGTTAGAGAAAGAAAACAGTGGTGCTGCTCTCCTGCTGACAGTAACACAGAGACTGCCTCACCTATGGATAACTGAACAGAAAAGAGGCATGCTGTTATTCTCATGTTCTAGGTTGGCACACACCACCCCAGCCACCCCAGCCTGGGTTCAGTGCCATTCCTTGTGTTTCATACCTGGAAGAGCCTAAGATGAGCTCTCTTACAGATTACTACCTTCCTGCTGTAAGCAGGTTATCCAACAGTATGTGCAAGGTGCAGAACTTAAACCACTTCAAGCAGCACATCAAATGTACTGCAGCCTATTGATATATCCAGAACTGAAGCAGCTTTTTCAGGAACAAAGCTGTGAAACAAAAGATGACTAAATAGACTTGGTATTATTCCCTCTTCAGGCATTTCATTGGTTTCTAAAAAAATAAAGTCACATACAGCAGAATAAATAATAGAATCCAGGGGAGGGCAACAATCACTGAACAATTAACAGTGTGGGTTTTTCTTTGCCTTTTTTGTTTTCCTACTTCACTATAGACCTCTAAAAGGTTCTTGGAAATGGTTCATGTGTCTCTTCCTTTAAGCATTGTTCAGGCAGAGATGCAGAAGGACTTAATCACAGATTCCTTTCTCAATGTTTCTCTGTATGAACATGTAGACAGGAGGAGAATGGAGAATAACAGGAAAAATGCTCCACGACCTGCTTTCGGGCAGCCCGAATCGCTGGTGGGTATAAATGCTATCTGCATCTGCAGGACAGGAGGATCTGTAAGGTACTGCACTGAATCACCACAGGCTTTGGCAGGATCACCTATCTTTCCATAATATTAAGGTCACAGCATTTTGAAGGCCAGTGTTTAAAGCCTTTTAGGAGGGTTTTTTTTGTTGTTGCTGTTGTTAACATTGTCAAACGTTAGCAGTAACTTAACACAGTAAAGACAAAAGGATAAGCTCACAGGCTTTGTAAAGCAAAATCTGGTTACAGCATCCCTAATACTAAGTTTTCAAACCAGTAAGGTCTGATAAGCTGAAAACAGAACTCACAGAACAAAATTCTCTTTAAAAATGGAAAGCTGCATGAAAAGCTAGACATGAGAGCTCATTATCAATGGTACCCTATAATAGTAGAAAGATGGCTCTAGCCAAGTTTGTACAGGATACATGCTATGGTCAGCACTATTTAACACTTTGCAACCTGGACTGTTAGCAACTTAGATGTCAGCTTTTAGCTGCGGATTGGCTGAAGGAAAGTAGGATTATATGGCTCTGTGGATCTCAGCTGGAATACTGCATCCAGTTTGGGGCACTATCCTTTGAGAAAGATGTAAATTAACCAAAAGTGATTAATCTTTAGGAGACAAAATAAGGTAAAAAGAAATGGGACTGCCTAGCCTACAGACTAGTGAGAGGAATGCTATTTTCAAATATATGAAAGACCACTATAAAAAAGACAGACATGACCTGTTCTCTATCCTTACAGTAGATAAAAGAGATCATGGGATGAAATTACAGTAAAGATGGTTCAAACAAGACTTTAGCAAACAGCCCTTGGACAGACCTTTAATGACAGTCTAGAGAAACAACTGTCAAGACTATTTAAAGAAGTTATTTTTCTCTTGTTCTTTCCCACCCTACAGCTCTGTGCTATAGATAAAGGTTAAGTGGTAACCATTTCCGTGCTGCTAATGTGAATTTGATAGGCATATATGTGAAAAATAACATTAGCTGGTTGCATACCACACCGTAACAAACAATATGGACCTTCTAAAGTGCATTTTGGAAAAAAATAGTAAGAAATAAAATGATAATAAGTTGAAGTGTCAAAAACCTAGGAAGCTACATAAATGCATTTGCTGTAGAGTGATGAGAATGTTCAAAATTTTATAAAGAACAGTAATATCCAAGTGTTTGGATCCAGGTGAACTATGTCTTAGTTGTCTTCTGTTTTGATAGACCAGCACTTTGATTTTTAAAACCTTTTCTAGCATTAATTCTTCTTCCTGTTTTTTCAAATCATAACAATGACTTAAAAGATTTATTCTTAATAACACTTTGGGGTGAAAATTAACCCCCACTTTCTGTTGAACAGACTGCAATGTTCTACACAGTAGTCACCATCACCTATAGGATCTTTTCCACTCTATTGGTTGGTAAAGAAGATATTGATAAGCTGTAGAATTTATCTACATTTCCATGTCCAGTTCATGTTTTCCGTTTTCAGAAAGGGCCCTCTGGGCAGCAAATCCATTACATCTCTGACTTGCTATGAATTCTAGGGAGACAAAGCTGTTGGCCACTGGTGCATCACACCATTTGAAGGTAGTGCTGAGTTTGTTATTGCACATACTGTGGGCTTAAATCTGGCCTCTACAGATTCTAAGTGAGGTGTCTGAACAGAACAAAAGTTTCAGATGCAAAACACACTTTCTTACAACTTTTTAAAACCAGCAGGGATACTCCAAGAGACAGTTATGGAATACAAGTAATCCATTCTTTGAAGCTGACAGCCTGAAGCTTGGTAACTGCAGAGTCCATTCACACCAGTACTCTCAGAATCATAAAGTCTGGCCCTTTATGTATTTAATATGAATATTTCAAGTGAGCCACACAGTGAGTGTGGTCTGACTACATGGGAAACAGAGGTGATAACATTCATCATTACAAAAGTGTTACAGTGTGGTAGAGAGGAAACAAAGAGGGGAAAATGAAACAAGACATCCCTGAAAATTCTGCTGGGAACATATAACTGTATGACATTACTACATTAGAAAAAGATACAAAATGACTTAGGGAACTAATTAAGGAAATATAAAAGCCATGGATAAAAAGTTCCTTATTAGGTATAATTGACAGTACAAATCTAATTTGAAAGGTTAACAAGCTCTTGATAATTGTTGAATCAAGTACAGACTGGTGTTTTTTATATAATTATATACAGTTAGCTGATGGTATAGTCCTTTTTATTATATTGCCAGCTATTAGAATTTCATTTTTAAAGCAAACACTGAATTATACTAAAGATATTTTATAAGACTGGTCAGTTTCTTAGTATTTGTCTGATCAAATCCCTCATATTTCCCATTTATAAACAACTGACAGGCAAGCTTTTCTCCTGTTCAAAGATAATTTTATTCTAAATCTTCATATAATTGTAAAGTGGTTTGGGTTGGACTGTACCTTAAAGACCATCCAGTTCTAACCCCCTTGTGATTGGCAAGGACAACTCTCACTAGAACAGGTTGCTCAAAGGCCCTTCAACCTGGCATTAAACACTTCCAGGGAGGAGGCATCCACAGCCTTTCTGGGTAACCTATCTAATTCTTACACTAATTCAGACTGTAAGCCTGTATCTGATTGTCACTTTCTGTGTTCTGAAATTTTCTAGGGTAAGCAGTAACACTTAATTCAATTGTTCAGAAACAGAATCTTCATCTAATATTCAGAATTCTGGCTCCTGAAGAATTTTGCTACTTCTATGACTGAACAACACAGTCTAAAGTCTCCTTATGTATCAAACAGAAATTTTGGACAGTTCATGATTCACAGATGTAGGATGACAATAACAAGGTATTTTTCTCATTGTGGACAACAAAATTTACTAAGAAGTGAAGTGCTCTAATTTTTATTAAGGTATCAGTCAACATGGATTTAGTGCAAACTGCATTTGGAATTTACAGTAAGTATTGTTCAAACAAGGTCTTTACAAAGCCAAAAAGAAGGACATAAATTACACATTATTGTTCATTTTGCCTAAGTGTAGCTACAAAGAAGATAATCATCTACTTTTTAAGATTCCTCTATAACTAACTACCAGACATCTGCCATAGTCCACTGGAGGTACTGAAGATAACGTATCTAAACCAGTTAATTTAGATGGAGAAACGTGGATCTTACACAAACAGAGGAGCAGTAGCACTAAGTTAGAGCAAATGTCCACCTAGTCTCTAAATTTATTCCCCAAACTCATTAATAGCCATTGCCCTAGATGGGAAATGGAAACAGCAGAGAGCGACAGTTTCCCAACTAACCTCCCATCAACGCTTTCATTTTAAATCCCACAGTCTAATGCCTAACTATAACCAAAAGCTCTGTCCGCAGAGCATGTGAAGAATGTAGATGCCCGTCAACAACTCAATAAAACTAGACAGCCTGAACCTGATGGTTCTTGAAATAATCATGCTGTATGGCTGCTTCAGTTGGTACAGGAAATGAAGTATGGGAAGTGCTCCTGTGAGCTAAGAGTAAATAACTGACTTGGACAAGTTCAGGCATCCTGCAGTTTCAACTTAATAAATTTGCTGGATTCTTGACTGGAGTAAAATAAATAAAGCACTACACATTTTCACTAGCACCTTGCCTCAAAATAGACACAAAACAACCATCAGGTCACTTGAAGGAAACAAAAGGTGTGGGTGTCAAGCAACTGATTACACCGTAATGACAGTGAATAACACTGTACCATTTGCCACTCTTGTAGCCATTGTCAAAAAGCTGAACTTACACAGGCCCTCTGTTCTTGTCACAATCTTTGTCATGAGAATGAGGCACTGCAATCATATAGTCTTAAATGTTCTCCCAAAAACAACAATGACCAATATTCCTTCAAACTTTTCAATGTTCTATAATTTTACTGAACGGTCCTTCTTATACTCCCTTTTATATTCCCAGCACTGATGAAAAAGTGATGAAATGGCCAACAAAATAAAATACAGAATAGTTAAGCAGTTAAAATATTGAGCCCAACTGTGTCTCTTCTACAACAAACAGGGGATAAAGATTTCTGCTTCATTTTTACACATTCTTGTCTTATCTTTCTTGTGAAGTAACACAACACTAATACAACCAGCTCGCACAGAAACTATAGAACATATTGAACATCACCAGTTCCAACCTAAATACTGGGCGTGTTTGAATGAGTTCTATGTCCTTTAATAAATGCTTAGCAAGCTACACGTGCTCCTGTCTCTTTCTGTGCATATAGGTACAGATCAAGATAAATCCAAAATAAACTACTCTTTTGCAAACACTACTCCTCCTGCAGAGGAGATGAAAGACACAACATGTGAAAGACATTTGTCTTGCTGCTTAATACAGCAGTGGAAAGGACTTGAGTCTGCAGTGATGGAGGTAGCATAAGACACTGTGCTGCAGAGCATTAATGGTGTTCTAATATGAACCTCAGATGGGGTAATGCAGCAAATTCCCAGTGGGGAAAACAAATGTATGCAGTTATCCTTACATGCAAAGTTATTGAATAAACTCTCCAATTAATTTACTATATGTTGCCTCTGTTATCACAAACTGAAGGCAACATGATCACAGGGAAAGGACTGGTGTGAAATAGGAACAGTGCAGACAGAATACAGAATAAGGAAGAACAGAGAGCACTGCACCACCAACTGTAGGAAAGTTTCCTGGATTGTGAGTGCTTTACCTGCAGTTTAATTTCTGTCTTATGTACTATACTTGCATATACAGTGTTTTTAATGAAAAGTACATTAGCTATTGTAATCAGAGGAAAGGAAACTACATCATTAAAGCTATTCTGGTATGCAAATTAAGGTTTTTTTCAATCTTTATTTTAATCAATCAATCCTATAAATGTGGCCATTTGGGGTCAGACTTTCAAGTATTTTATGATAGCTGCAGCTCCACAGAATCAAATGTAAGTCTACACATTCAGCATCTCAAGAAGTGAACATGGGGAAGGACTACAGAATGTGTGAACCAAAGGAACGTCACCCTTCAATTCTGCAAATCACAGGAATTGCAGAACAGAATCACAGAACATCAGGGATTGAAACGGACCTTGAAAGATCATCCAGTCCAATCCCGCTGCCACAGCAGGATCACCTAGACCAAGTCACACAGCAACATGGCCAGGTGGTTTTTAAACATCCCCAGAGAAAAAATTCCACAATCCCACTGGGCAGCCTGTTCCAGTGCTCTATCACCCTCACTGGGAAGAAGTTCCTTCTTATATTCACTGCTCTCGAACAGGTCAGTCCCCAACCTATACTGGCACCTGGGGTAGTTCTTGCCCAGATGCAAGATTCTACACTTACTCTTGTTATACTTCATTAAATTTCTCCCTGCCCAGCTCTCCAGCCTGTCCAGGTCCTGCTAAATGGCAGCACAGCCGGTGTCATCAGCAAAATTGCTGACAGTGCACTCTAATCCCTCATCCAATTTGTTAATGAATAGATTGAATAGGACCAGTCCCAGTACTGACCCTTGGGGGACTCCACTAGATATAGGCCTCCAGCTAGACTCTGTCACATTGACCTTTACTCTCGGGCTTCTATCCTGCAGCCAGTTCACAATCCACCTCACTACCTAACTGCCCAGATCACACAGACTCACTTTGGCTGCGAGGATGCTGTGGGAGACTGTGTCAAATGCTTTACTGAAGTCAAGGCAGACCACATCCACTTCTTTGCCAAACACATTCACTGATTTGCCAAAAATTTCTGTTTCCTTATTTGTTTAGCAGCTGTCCTGACCTCTGACCCTTCTGGACGTACTGCATTCTTGCAAAAGATGTATGAAAAATACACTAGATGTTGGAGAACATGAAAGACAGCAGATGACTCAAGAATTAGAAATACTTTTGACTAAGAAAAAGTGTGGAGAAAAAATATGATCTCATGGACAGGGGTTCAAATGCACCCTCAGTAAATTTGCAGATGACAGAAAATTAAGAGTGTGTCAATCTGCTTGAGGGTAGAGAGGCTCTGCAGAGGGATTTGGACAGGCTGGCGCAACTGGCTGAGGCCAATGGGATGAAGTTTAACAAAGCCAAGAGTCAGGTCATGCACTTCAGTCACAATAACCCCCCAGGAACTACAGGCTTGGGGACGAGAGGCTGGAGAGCTGACTGCAGGAAAGAGGACCTGGGGGTGTTGGTTATCAACTGGCTGAGCAGGAGCCAGAATGATGTCCAGGGGGCCAAAAAGGCCAAACTGCATCCTGGCCTGGATCAGTCTGCACCTTGAGTACTGTGTCCAGCTTTGGGCACCACAGTATAAGAAGGACATTGAGGTGCTGGGGCGGATCCAGAAAAGGGCAATGAGGCTGGGGAGAGGTCTGGAAAACAGGTCCTATGAAGAGTGGCTGAGGGAACTGGGGTTACTCAGTCTAGACAATAGGAGGCTGAGTGGAGACGTCACTGCTCATAGCAAGGCTGATGCTGGTCTCTTCTCCCAAATTACTAATGATAGGACAAGATGAAACGGCCTCAAGTTGCAGCAGAGGAGGTTTAGACTGGATTGTAGGAAGAAGTTCATTACTAAGAGAGTGGTTGGGTACTAGAACAGGTTGCCCAGGGAGGATGATCCTGAAGTTCCTTTCCAGTCATGATGATTTTATGACAGAAAGAAAGATTCAGAGGACTTTCAGTGACATTTTTCTGGTCCCTGGAGAAAGACAAACTTGGCCTCGAGCTATCATAAATCAATAGATAGCTCACAGTTGTTTCTGTAAGGAAATCTTCCAAGATGTCCAAGCAGGAAAGACGACACAGGCTGGCAGACTCTGCGTGACAGCCAGTCTCTCATCCTTCTGAAATCAAAGCTGGCAGAGCAGAAAAGAAGAGCATTATCTATAAAATATGTGGGTGATTCTTAAAAATTCTTTTTAAAGGAAGAAGTAAGTCAGATAATGCAAAGATATACAGAACATGAACAACAAAGGACAAGGGAAAAGAGAGAGAAAGCCTTACTAAAGATCAAAGTAAAATGGCAGTGGACAATGAGATTACTCCAGCGTCTAGATTCAATTTATTTAATGCATTGGGCAGAGTTGGAGAATATCATAATTCTTATAGACCAACACAGTGCATTTCAGGAACAGAATAGATAATCTAGAAATAGTGTATAGGACTGGAAAGCAGGTAACAGAAATATAATGGCTATTGCAACCGGGATGCAAGAACAGTAAGGAGAAAATACAGAAATAAAGGTGGCAGAGGGGTGTATGATTTTAAGTGTATTACTGGGTAAACTGGGAAGAAAAAAGACAAACACACAGAACAATGCTGGCTGGTAAGCGACACTCTCCTAGAAGACTGCTTAAATTTCATGGGGTACAGGCAGAGGTAACCAATATTACTCAGGAGGCACATTCCAAAAGACACAGTCTAAGGCAACAAGAGATCAGTCCCTGATGCTGTGTTGCTCCTGAGTGCCTATTGTTTTACTGAATGGACAATACAGCATCTTGCAGACATTTTGCTTAGGGGAAGGAATAGCTATTGCTTTTGTAAGCTCTAACTGCCAAATTCAATGGACCTTTGCAGTGTGACACAATTTCTTTGTTTATGACACTGAAGAAATAGGTTTATAACAACAGCAGGATCTAGTTATTTCCTGGGTTAGTAGCTAAGCCTCATTATTTCCTTACATAATAAGCAGGGTTTGACACAATAAAATACATAGTACACAATATATAGACACATCAAAATATATAGTACACAATATATAGATTCAACAAAATACTACACAGAGTGAGATATATATGAAGTCAATATTAACACTATCTTGGTTAAATTTTTGGTCATTAATGTTATCAGCCACCAAGTAAAATAGCTCATGAGATCATGAGCTAGTTCCACTTAAAGGCCAGTTACAGGACAAACAAATCCGGACTGTAAATACAAGTTTTCAGTTAAAAAAACACATGTAAAAAATCCACAACAAGAAAGCCTGGAACCTTGAGAGCCTTGAAATGTACAGAGGAGCCTTGGGACTTCTAACTAACTGAGAAATTCAGAAAAATCTAAAACTTTTTTTCCAAAAAAAGGGAAATAACTTCTCCAGTCCTCAGTCAATGATCATAATTTCTAAAGAGATATTAGCTATACCCCTGAAGGAAACACACAGCTTGACAAACATACATCTTAGAGCCAAAAGTGTAAGTATAAATTGAGAATGGCCCCAAATAAAATGTTTCCTACATAGTGTCTTCCGTGTCATATGAGCATAAAAAGAATAAAATACGTTAAAATGCACTATGAATGGAGCTAAGGTTGAGTAATTTTCTTTGGCTTTAAATAAGGAAAAAAATGAAGAGCCTTAGGCAAAAAACTAACTGTCTAATGGGAATACAGTACTGAAATGGAGGTTGCCACTGTCAAAAAGGAAACACAGATCAAAGGATTTAATGTGATTACGCTGTGGGGACCAGATAGTCTCCATTCCAGAACATATGAAAGCATACAGAGATGAAGTGCAAGTGAAATAGGCAGACCTCTATCAAATAGAGGTGAGGCACTGCCTGGCTATAAAGGAGCTTAACTTGCACTTAAACTTCAGAGAGAGGGTAAAAGGTGAGCCAAGCAACAGAGATCCATTAGTTTTATCTCAATGATACTCAAGGCTCTTCAATATGTTCTGTAGGAAAGTGTAATTGAAAACAGAGAGGTAAACAAAACAGTGATATTCTGCATAATACGCCACACCAAACTAAGGAGGCAGCTTGGCATTGGTTTGGATTGCAATGGAAACAAAAAAACTGTGATACCCTAATAGTTGTGAGCTTCTAGAAAGCACTCAAAATAATAACAGCGTGAAAAACACCTGGACAAAATAACATGGAGATTGGGTGAATCTGTAAGGAACTGGCCAAGAGGAAAGAGCAAGAAACAGACTGATACAAAATGTGAATGCAGGCATTTACTGAGCAATCACAGGAACTCTTCTGAAATTCTTGGAGCCCAGCACCTGGAAAGCACAAGAAAACAGAGCAGAGTGGTGACACCTTCTCTAACAAGCAGCTGCAAAGCTGCTTCCCAGATATCAGTCAGGACTAGACCCAGAGTAGTGGAGAAGGTGATTAGACAGTCTCCCCAGGAAGAGGTGAAAAGACACTAAAATACTTTACTGTTTAGCCCAGCAAAATGCCAGCTGCAAAGGAATACAGCTGTGTTAAATATACTCAGCGGGAAACTGAAGGAAGTTCAAGCACGGTGCTAGCAAAGGACAGATGGGTTTACATGGGCAGGAGTTGAGACTTGTAAGGACAAGTGAACAGCTCTGTGCTTTCTGTTCATAAGCACTCCACAATAACAACCTAATCATAAATGCATCTCTTGATGTGGAGCATACTGAAATTTGTCTTGCACCGAAGACACTGTGTGAATTTGGTAAACAGAGCACACACCACACTGTAATAATAGGTTTCTGCATACTGTGTGGTGTGGGGGCATCCTATATCTGAATGATTAGAAGGAGAAATAAAACTCTCTCAGATGATAAGCTCAATGAGCCCAACAGTCATAGGAGAAGAGGATAAGTCACAAAAGAATGTCAGATTTTTTTCCTAGTCCGTCCTTCCTGCTCAAGGCAAAATCACCTGCATGAAGTTAAACATTAGCAGTCATGGCTTTATCCACTTCGGTCTTGGAAAGCTCCAAGGATGAAGGCTGCACCACCTCCCTTAGCAACCCATTACACTGACTGATGTCATAGGCTATTGTGGCAGAGGATGATTAATTTTAAACTAGTGTAAAGAAGACAGAAAATAAAAAACAAGGCTTAGCTCTACTTCCAGCGTAACAAATCCATGAAATAGTCTCTGTGAAGTCCATTCAGTAAAACAAAAGATTGAAGAAGCTGGGCACATTTAATATGATGCATACAATAGTATGTTCAGAAGTAATGGATATTCCAAAAGAAACAATGGACAGGACACAAAGAAACCGTATGTGGAATTTTTGGAACCTTACACAGAATTCATTCAGGTAGAGAAATATGAAACTGATGATGAACCAAAACTGTTTCAGTTCCTGGAGACTGAAAAGATTTTCCAGCTTTACAATGGCTTCTGTGCAAAAATTTACTACTAAACAAGAAATTCTTCAGCTTGAGAATGATGGCTGAGGAGGAGATGATGAAGACCTGTCCAGTCAAGAACAACACAGAAAGGGAGAGTACGGTTTTGGTTTAGTTATTTTGAGTTGTTTAACTGTGCCTTTCACTACCAAAACCAGGAGGCAACCAGGTAACAGATTTAGATGGACCAAATGTGGTTGCTCTTCACACAGCTTGTGGGTGAGACACAGAACTATTTGCCACAGGATGCTGTGGACAGTAAAAGGGAGATTGGCTGAACTAAATGGACAAACAGAAAAAGAATCACTTAGGAGAAACACAGAAACTCTCTGAGGCACAGTCATAGGGAGACTTCCAGCGAAGTTCCCAAAAACATTTCCTCTGCTATTACACTACTTCTTGTTGGACACCACCAAAGACAGGACACTAAGCTAGACTGATTCACAAAGACAGCCTGTAACAAGGCTCTCATGCTTCAGAAGGCAACTGACACACTTGACACAGACCAACTAAATATTATACACAAGCCTTTTCAGAATTATGTCAGTGGGTTCTGTTCCCTGCTCCAGCATCTTTCACTTGAGAATGCCCTCAGAGCTAAAGGCAACTGACCTCCCCATCAGCCTCTAAGCATCAAAGAAATCCGTGCATTGCTTTTTTTTTATAAATGTACCTACTGCCTAGCGCTTTCCTTTGCTGTGTTTGCTTTTTCTTTGCTATGGAGAAGTTCAACTTCTGCCCATCAAAAGCCTAAGTAGAAGTTAAATTTTAAAAAGCCTTTGCAGGTTTGTAAGGGTAGGATTTGGCAATTTCAAAGAACTCCAGATATTTGATGTAAAATCTTAACTACATAACCAAATGCTTCCCATTTTTTTCTTTTGAAACAAGCAAGTACTCATGATCAAATAGAACCTTTGTCTTCCGTTCAATTAGCTTTTTTTGCCCACTTGTTAAGTAAAAACGCACAAAACTGAAATGTGAATACAAAACAGCAAAAGTAAGTCAATAAGAAACATGAGAAGAGAAAATTCCTAGAAAAAAGCTATCTATGAAGCACTTAAACAAAGCACTACTGTTATTCAGTATGGAGGAATCTGATGTCACTACATCACAGTAGATTCATTTAATGAAGTCATTTTGGTTTGTCTTTATTTTCCTGACTCTATTTCGTAATTTACTGTTGCTTTCTTCCCCTACCAACCAGTCTGGAACAAAATGCTTACATTAAATGAGAAAATTAATGACTACTGTTACTTCTACCGCACAGAAGATGACTGTAATAACTTGAAACTAAGCAAGAACAAATTGTGAATTTGCAGTGTTTATATTTGATTCCAGAATATGCCCAACATTACAGGGATCTGTAGAAAGCCCTCACCCCATTGCTGGCCAGAGAAGAAGAGGAGATTACATGAGCTCATAAGGCAGGTCTAAAAAAATCCAGAAGATGCTGTCTTTACTTTGATTAATACGTGGATCATCCCGTGGAGGTGACGCACACTCTATCAACTAAGAGCCCAGCAAGATGGCTAGCTAAGCCCAACTCATAGATAGCTGGAAAGACAGAAGGCATCGGATTTTGCTAATCTTCTTGAAAGAAGAAAACACCTATATTGGTAAAGTTCAAAGCCGTTTCAAGGCAACAGTATTACTTGCTTGTATATTATTCAGAAAAAGCCAGTAAATACCAGGTTAAAAAAAGGCCACAAACAAGATCTTGAGAAGCTGCAAGAAAGAATGAATTGCAGTCAGGGGATGTATCTTTGGATTCAACAGTTTGTTCTCTCAATCATTTTTATTCAGCTAGAAGTACCAAGATGAATACCCATTCTCCCTTAATGCCCTCCTTCTGAGAATACCAGCACTCTGTAGACCACCAGCCAAAATAATACATTTTGAAGTTGAGGAGGCTTAATGAGTCTAGGAAGACAACAGCAACAAATTCTGAGCAACAACACTGCTGACTGGAAAAAAAAGCAAAGCAGACAGCCTCAATGCCAGCCATAAAACACAGACCAACCTTGATTCATTCAGATACAGATGTCTGAGAAAGGCATGCACCAGGCCTATCATTTAGATTTTTGTTCCTTTCGTTACGCTCTTTGGAAAAGTTTTTATTTACCCACATTTCCAGAGATTGTTTTCCTTCAAACAATATCCTGGAGGGGCCTAGGCATTGAGTAGTAAAGAAGAGCACATGCCTTAGAAGTACTGTGCATGGATACACATCGTACATACATACAGACCAGTACTATGTAAATCAGTTATCACAGCATTATAGATATCTAGTAAATAAGACATTGAGCTCTTACCCACCTGCCTGCCAACAGAGGACTTCTTGTTCAGGAAATTAAAAGTCTCTCTGATTGAGAAGAAAGTAAAATTAGGAAACTTGTTCCACTGCCAGCCATGTTATTTGCAGTAAGAATCTTTCAGATCTTCAGATGGTTCACCAAACTTTAATTAGAGCTTATATGCAGAGCACAGCATAAAATCACAGTCAATTGCTCAAAAAAATACCTCAGCCCATTCCAACACTTCCCCCACCTTGCCACCATCCACAAGCTTCTATCAATCCACATCATAAACCTGCCCAAGGTGCCTTGGAGCTGTGCAGTAGCTTAGCCCACATGCCAACACACCACCTCTCATCATAGTTAAATTATATGAACCACCCTGTTCTTTTATCTAGTGATCACCTCCAAGTAACTTGTGGCTGTGATGACTCCCTTTAATTTTTCATATCAATATTTCTTTTTGGCCTATTTAAGAGAAAAACCTATGCTGACAAAGCAGAATATTTTCAGGGCATCTTAAAGCCTTCCAAAAGATCTATGTAGGTCCATTAACATCATTACACTCCCTTAGGCTTTCTTCATATATACTTTATATTTGGTCTCCTCTGGACTGTTCACCTCTCTGTGTTTATAGCACAGAGCACAAACAGCCTGCGGTCTATGTCTGGGGCTCTGAATGCATTTTACTTTCTTCTGGGTAAAATTTCACCCTTCCCTGTGAAGTCAATGGACTTGTTGCTTAATTCAATGGCAAAGTCAGACATCACTGAGCAATGAAAAACGTAATCACCTCTGAGAATCTGGCCCCTGCTTACCACAGCCCACGTGTAAGAAGGTACTGAAACTACGTGAAAATGTTTTCCTTCAGAGTTAGACATCCTTAGAGTTGTAAGCTGCCTTCTAAAAGTTTTTAAAAAAAGTTAATATTTTAATATTTAAAGGCAACTTTATTCTTTCTTATTTTCTTGCTATAATGTTTTCTAATAATATTAGAGGCAATACATTAATTAGTCTTTCACAGAAGCCTCTGTCAGCTAAGACTACTCTGCAGTGTACATAAACAGGTAAAGCTACAAGATGATAATTTTTGGTCTCACTCTGCATGATTAAACAGATTGCCACTATTGACATGCAGGAGAAATAGATTTGACTCTTGAACTTAACATGGTAGGTTCTTGTGCTTTCTACCAGCTCCACAGAATTATTTGGGAGCTGCACACACACATTGCTGCTCCTTCTCCCCTTAAAAGCAATGAATATCTGAGAAGTTATGTGTGGTAATTTTGGGGGAGAAGGACACAGCTCAGCAATGCTAGACATTCAAGTTAGTTCTCTGGAGCATTAGCAGGTTAACAGCTAGATCACAGAATATCGAGTTGTTTTGTTTGAAAAGATCTTTCTGTACTTCTACATGATCTATGACATTACAGGCATAGGACTCCACACCAAAACACAGTAACTGGTAGCTATACACAGGCATGTTTTGCTTGCAAAATTGTGAATTCATTGTAAAACCACAGGTCCATAATCAGAGTGTTCCTTCAGTTCCTCTACGACATGTTTAAAACCTAAATTAATAGTAACTAGCAGACCTATAATAAAACATTTCAAATGCTTGCTTTTACTACTTTATCATTACTAAAATGCTTTTATCCATAATTGTTATCATTAGCAGAGAAAAAAGCAAGAACACAAGCAATATTGAGCTGGCTATGCAAGGGATGGTATATCCATGGTGGAGACAAGTATGCATCTGCAAGCTTGTTCTTAAATTTGGAGTCAACAATTAATCCACATCTGGAAATAAAGAAGTTGAAAAATTAATATGAGGTTGTGACAACCTACCAAGGGTTGTGTGACTGTGATGGCAGCCTGAATAGCCTTAATGTAAATATTCTTTAAGATACTATTTTTCAAACATCATGGGTTCAAACAGGGTTGGTTTTTTTTCCCTTTAAAGGATGTCGTTTTACACTTGCTTAATCAAAATGACTCATTATGAAGAATTTATTTCCCTTAACATTGTGAAAATGTGCCATTAATTATGAATTACTCTTGCTAAGAAGTAGATTTCATTGCTACATTTGATGTTAGGATTTGTATCTCTCTAGTTCACTGTAGTCATTGTAAAACCTCTAGTACCTGGAGTTGACTCTTGTAATGACTTGTAATAGGTCAACGTACAAAACCATCTCGTGTTTCTCACTGAATGACCAACAATTCCAAACAGAGTGAGCTTCTGGAAAAAATGACCTGCTGCACACTGATAGAATGATTTGAAAAATTGCATTTTTAATTTTTTTTTGCCACAATTTTAATTACAAATTGTATTTTAAAACCTGTTTTCCATCTTGTACTTTATTCTTTCCTTTTGTCCTGAACAAGTGAGAAAGATCAGAGTCAGATTTGCTGGCTCACTACCACTATGTTCAATTTTCCTCTGTCACATTCACATAAGTAACAGCAGATGTTGTGAGAACATTCATGAGTTTAGTTCTGAAGTGTGCAGCCAGACATTTGTCAGGCTAATTTCATTTCCTGAGGACTGCAAAGAGTTCTGCTGGCTAGTTCCCATCTGTGACACTGAGCCACTCTTGCCAGATTCACTTGAAACCTCCAATGAAGATGTCATCATTTGGAGTTTTGTTTAAGGCTACTTTTTATTAGCTTTACTCAGGAAGGCTCTCTTTTTTCCCCTTATTCTTTTTTTCCTATTAATACTATTATAAAGACGGAGACAAGAAAGATTAGAAGAACAACAATCCATACTGAGGTTGTTTTGTCTGGAGAGGGGGAGGCTGAGGGGAAACCCTTTTGTTCTTTGCAGCTACCTGAGAGGAAAATGTGGAGGGGTGGGGGGTTGGTCTCTTCTCTCAAGTCACTGGTGATGGGACAGGAGGAGATGGCCTCAAGTTGTGAGGGAGTTTGAACTGGACATCAGGAGAAATCTCTTCCCTGACAGAATGGTTGGTGATTGGAGGAGGCTGCCCAGTGAGGGTGTGGAGTCACTATCCCTGAAGGTGTTCAAAAAAACGAGTAGATGTGGCCCTGGTGTATACAGTTTAGTGGGCCGGGTGGGGTTGGGCTGATGG
>JAOXOE010000632.1:1046000-1079404 GCA_028565055.1 Phoeniculus purpureus | reverse complement strand
GTTTATTTTTCCCTGCAATTTAGAAGTGGTTTCTGAACCTCTCTTGTTTTATTTTTTGTTTTGGACCACTAGCACATTAACTACATTAATCGGCTAATTTTGTCTCAGTGTTTTTAACCTTTGACAGCCAGTCATCTCATTTTTACATGTGCCTGGCATGACTACTGCAGAGAAATAAAACAACATCTGCTCACAGCAGTATTGAAGCCAAAGGTGGTTTCCTGAATTTCCTCAGCATTGTGACACGCACATCCACTAATGCAGACCTGCGGTATGTTATGTATGCTTCATGCCACCAAATACCACTGAATTCTGATTTAAAGTAAAGTTTTAAATCCTTGCCTTGTGTTTAAATACCTCCATTACTGCAGTGAAATGTACTGCAAGACAATCCTTTTCCCACATTGCTACCACCTACTCCCCACAGAGAATTTCCATTACCATGATGTATGAGTCTGTCTGTGCTAAGTATCTAACATGGGACTAAGCAGCCTTACACAATTTTGTGACCAAGAAGTGCAAAAGATGTCTGTTGCTGCCCTGCTCATATAGAATCATAGAATGTTCTAGGCTGCAAGGGACCTCTAGAGGTCATCTAGTCCAACCTGCCTACACAGGGACAATTCTACCTAGGTCAGGTTGCTCAAAGCCTCATAAAAACTGACCTTAAATGACTCCAGGGATGGGGCCCCCACCACCTCCATGGGCAGCCCATTCCATCCATCAACCACACTCACATTGAAAAGCTTTTTTCTAAAAAAACCTCATATTTTCCCTTCTGATTTTTCAAGAAGATGCTCCAGCAACATGTTGCCGTACCTCAGCTGCGAGATGTAATTACCAGCAACAGGGCTGTACCACCTTAGACTGCCTTGGGCAGATCCTGAATATTTAAAACCTGCTGCTCTCTTTCAGCTCACCTACAAAGGGGAAAAGGCAAGAAAAGCAAAGCTTTTCTGTTTGCTTTTGGCTCGTTTCAGTTCAAGTCACCCACAACATGAGAGGTGATAAATTCATTTTCTAAAAGCTTCTTGACTCTGACTGGTTCAGCACTTTTTCAAGCCAGCTATGCTGCACATGCAGCATGGGATCAGCCATTTGAAATCACTACTCTGACTTTGCATTTAAGTAAGAGTATTCACAGAGGCAGTAACTGCTTAGAAAAGGGATAAAGCTTGATAACATCTGCTTGTGGAGATTTCAAACAGAATCTATCTTTCTTTCCAATATGTATAACATAAGGCATGGAAATTCAGTGCACTCCAACTCCGGTGTCTATAGGTATATTATACAACTGGCTTGAAGCTGTAATCAAGTTGCTCTAAACCCAGTGCCTTTTGTATTCCCTTTTCTAACTATTTATCTTTTTGAATACATTTTTCCATGCCATCACTGGTCCTAAAAACGATAAAAATGAGAAATAGCACTCTGAGATATACTGCCTGCTTTGGGAGAAGGTTTCTGAAATGAACAGTATGTCCTCATCCCTAACGCAGTCTCACCTCACCCTAATTGTGATTCCATACTCTACGCTAAGAAGAGTTGTTTCTCATGCATTGCGATTCTCTGTGTTATCTGAGAAAGACTCTGTGTTATCTGAGATTCATCATGATGATGATCAGTTACTAGGTGACCATACACAAGTTCATAGGCTCTAAATTATGACATCAGCACATTTATAATTAACACTGTGACAGATGCTTTGTTCACATTCTGACTCTTTGTGGTGTGCACATGGAATCAGCGCTGTTTCAGCACCTGTGGTCCACATATACAACATACAGCACGTGGGGATTCACGAAGCATCCAAGCTTTGGCTCTGTAGATCATTCAGACTCCAATTTGGAAATCAAATGACTCCTTATTCACCTAGTTATGTTTAGTTGGCCCTAATAACTTCACTGAAGCAAATAACAGAGACATTAGAATTTATATTTACATTTACTGATACAAATGTCATATTTGTTTCCTTAAGAATTACATTTAATTACATAAGTAAAGAGGGAAGCAGATGTAACTCACTAGGGATGTATCACACATAACTTTTCAGGTTTTCACCTCTCTTTTCTTGGACTTAAAAAATAACCCTTTTCTGAAGGCATCAAGAGTGACAGAAAACTGTCTGTACAGGCAGAAGAAAAAAATCTTAGAATTGCTTAGATTGGAAAAGACTTTTCAGATAATCCAGCCCAAATATTAATTAACCCTGACAAGCTCCCCAATAAACATAAATAAACAACACCAAAATAAGTCTGCCAGAACATTTCTGCTCACACAAAAGCTCTGTGGCCCCATCTGCCTTGAACTGATACAAAGCGCCATGTACAGCATCATGTACTGGGCACACAGGAAAACTTCCCGCATAAGGCTAACATTAAAGGGTTCTTATAGGGTAGAAGGAGCTGTGCTATGACAGAACAACACAGAACATTTGTAATCACAAAATACTCTCTTTGAAGTATAAGGTAAAAGTTTTGACTTGGATTTGTCCCAACATCATTCAAGGGGACTTACAGTTTCAGACAGATTCTGAATTTGTATTTTTTTATACTGTGTATTTTTTCTAGCATTTGCATTTTCTTTCTTTAATTAACTTCTTTCTATGCTCGTAAAGCTGGAGAGGATTTTCTCTAAGCTCGTACACCTCTAGCCTATATTAAGATATTTTAAGCTTTAAACTTCTAGAACGTTTAATGGATTTAAACCATTTAAGAAGGAAGGAAAAAGTGTTAGAAAAATGCATCCAAGCTGAACATTTTTGCATGAACTTTCTACTTGACACAACTTAAAAGTTATTTTAAGATAGCCTAAGAACACCTGAGTGGGCCCAGATGCAATGAACGTAATTTCCTATGGAATAAAATGTGACAAGTTTGTAAAGAAAGAGATGGAGAGCACGGGGGATGAAAGATCTAATGTGAACCACAGCACAAAGAGACTGCATTAAACACTAAGCAAAAGGTCATCTTCATAGAAGGAGCTTTTGAGCCCATTAAATTAAGAAGTGTGTTATCCTAACAAATCTATAATGGAAGGTAATAGTTAGGAGTGAATATTTGAAAAAACAGCTATTCAAGAACAGAGATGCTTCTGTTTGGTACCTGGTGGACCTGGCTTTAAAAATTGCCATCTATTTCTATTATTCATGTTTCAAAACCCTTATCTACAGTGACAGAGCAATTCTCTCCTATTTGCTGTTTAATGCCTAAGGCCGTAAGGGTGTAACCTTAATTTTAAGCATTACTTTCTAGCCTGGAAATACCAGCCTTCCCAAAGCAAAATACATTCTTGCAGAAAGCCTTCCCTTTCAAGCTGGTGGTTCAAAAGAGTTGAAAATATGGTGACTGATGACGTGCAGAAACGCAGCCATGAATGTGCTAAGCATCTATGTCAGAGATGCAGGAGATAGTGATTCTTCCTGTTCAAGCTTTGTGTCCGTTATTTGATAAGCATTGTCTGTTACAGTAATTAATTTGAACAAATACTTCAGTGGTTAAAATACCACTTCCTGAGATGAGAATACTTACACTGACGTGGCTGTGAGTAGGATAAAATCTTTCTGTATATAATATAATGCACACTTGACAAGGATTGGTAGAGAAAACACACATAGATTAATCTCTGTTTTTAAACTCTGCCAGTCTGTATCTCTTGTCAAGATACACATTAGCTACCCAATGTTAAGAAAAGTCACAATTCTGTGTTGATAATCTTGGTGATTCTCTCAGATATCTGCTGGAATGTAAATAAATTGCTGGCCCACTGTTCTCTACTAATGCTGTTAAAGCTCCTGTCTTCACAGCCTTTAAGAACCAAAAAGCCACTTCTCATTAACCACTGCAAGCATCATGACACTCACCTGCAGTTACTCAGATAGGATACAAAAGCTTCAGATTCTGCTCTTGAGATGAGGAGGTGCACTGCAGAGCAAGATGAACCTTCACAACTGAGAAGCCTATAACTTGCACAAGGACTGCTGCTTGAGAAAAGATGCTTTAACTTTCAGTCAAGCCTGTGGCTGGCCCTTTACTGTGGGGAGTAGAAGGAAGTATAATGAACCCTCACTTACATGGGCTGCCAGCCCTAATTTTGTTTCTCACAGTGACTTTATCCTACCTCAGCATTCCTCTGCTTCCTTTTGAAAAGGAGGCAGAGGCAATGTCATTCTGGCCCTGTTTCAAGTAGATTTCTGAAAGAGTCCTGAAAACTTGTGAGTGTGAAAGCAATATAATTTGCCCTCTGGATATACAGAGTTAGGGCTCTCGATCACAAATATTTGAAAGCTGTAAAGTTGTTACTGTATTCTCATTTTAAGATGTAATTTAGCAGATCTATATAATTTTGCTCTGAGGGACCTCTGGGCTGACTCAGCAACCAAAGAAAAAAAATCTTTTCACCAGCCTTCTATGCTGCTACCTAAAGTTCCTAAATGTGGGAATACGAGCAAGCCATAAGCACATAACATTTGCATCGCTCCTGTGTTGGGTATACACACTGGAAGTATGGGTTGAAGGACACAAAGCAAGCACAAGCAAAGAGAAATTGGAGGCAAATGTGACATCTTCTACATTGACTCTAGTTCTGACCCTTTCATAGCCCCATCACAATACTCCTTTTCTCCCATGATGGTTAAAATTTGTATTAGATGAAATTTCAGGGTCTTGTATAACCTGAGCTTTTCCATTTTTCCATGATTTAGAGACACTCAATATATGATCGGGCACTCTTGTGTCCTGGGAAAATAAAAACATCACTCTTATTTGTGACTTTTATTCACCCACAGTTCCTCAGCTGCACAGCAAACACAGTTTGCTCAAAGGTCTTTCAAGACTTTTCAGGTGGCCTGTCACCATCTTCAGGAGTAGTGCTACATTTTGCTTTCAAAGATGTCTGCAGAGGCATCTAAACATCAGATATTCAGCCAAAAGAAACAAAAGGTGTCTAAAATTAGCACATTCCATTGCAGTCTGGGTGTTTTAGTTGGCCTTTTTTATCCACAGCAGGTAAAGCTGGAAACTCCACACAGCTCAAAACTCTCAGGCAAGTGTGCAATGTTTGTTTACAATGCCTCGCTTTGTCTGCTTCTGCATAAAATCAACAGCCTTTCCTGACATCTCTGTAGAGAGCATCTTCAAATTGCACAGAACTCAACATCATCCAGTGATATTTGTGTTCCTTTATTCAAATGGTAGGCATGGGATCAGATGCCTCCAGGAGCTGTTTTCAGTGACTGGGCACACAATGCCTTTTATGTTTGTAGCCTCACGCTACACAAGCTCCGTAATTGCGCAACAGCAGCTGCTGTTCAAGAGAGTCACTATGTGTGCACAGTGCTCGTACTGTGGTTTTGCAGCACACAGATGAGCCCATCTGAGTCCACATCGCTGCTTCTGTGCTCTTTCCATACTGTTTCTAGGACTTCCTTTACCACAACAGATCCTTGGTAAGTGATATATATATTACAGCATGCCGAACTTTTAAGTCTTTCCTAAGGTTTACCATTATCCAGTGGGTACACAATGCAGTGGGTACACAAGAAGATAAATCTTTTGCTCCATCTTGTCCTCCATGTAATAAATAAACAGGTGTCCCTCACCATCCAACACTTTTCTCAAAGTTGTGTTTGCTATGTTAGTAAATGTATTGGTTACCTCTCCCCTGAAAGAAGTGCATAAATCCTTCCTTTCCTGGCAAATACAAGCAGCTACCATCAGTTTTACATTGTCTTCACAGAAGAACAGGAGTATTAAGGCTGTAACCAAGTCAAGAAGTCCACTACCGCAGTCCTTAATGCAATGCACTACATACAGTCTCCTCCTGGATGTGCAGCTGCTAGCTTGTGCCCACACATCCTCACCATTATGCTATCTATATTGATAACCCATGTGTGTATGTATAGAAGATACTGATAAAGTACAGCTGTCAAGGGTATGCTTTTTACTGTGATGCACAGTAGATGCTGAACATGACCCACTGCTACCTGCCTCACATTCCCTTTCAGTGATGCTGGCACGGGCACTGCAGTGCAAGCATCAGCAATGACACTATTTCCCAACGGATTAGAGAAGGCAAAGATAACATCTTCCACAAATACTCTGATGCAGAAAGCACTCCTGCCCCTCAGCGGGATGCACGTGCTGTCATGCCACTGGGCATGCAGGTCTCACCTGTGGGAAGAAATCTCTTCTACTAACTGAAGAGATTTCTGGTTCTCAGGAGGCCTCTGCTGTCACCACCATGGCATGCAACATCAGAGGTAAATTAGCCTGTCCTCTGACATCCAAATGAGCACAGTACCCAGAGCACTCACACCTACTAATAGCAACCACTCTGAACCTGGAAAAGTGACCCAGAAGCTTAGCAGTTTTGTATGTCTCTGGAGGGAAGCAGAAGGAAAAACAAACTAATGTCTCTAGATGACAATGCCAATGGGAAAAATGTAGCCAGGGAAGGAACACAGTTTTACACAAGCATCACTGGAAATGTTATGCCGTTACAGAAGCTGACAACCTATCCAGACTGGTGCTTTCTGGCACCACCAGTGAATAAAGGTAAGTAACAAAATAGCAGAGCTCCACATGAGGATAAGGAAAATGCCAAAGATATTTAGAGCCCTTTCACATGAATGCACCTGCTTTGCTTTGAAATATTTAATTTAAATAGTGAGTTAGCAAAATTGATTAGTTGATCTCAGCCTTCAAACAAAAGCACTAGTGAGACCAGTGAAATTAATATGTAACACTATATGCGGCTGATTGAAGAAAGAATCTTCTTTATAAAGTGCATTATTCAGTCATGAGATTCTATGACACAAGTTATAAAGTAAATATAAAACACCGTAGAATTTTTAAAAAATTAAGAAATTTCATTATTACACTCCTCAAAATAAAAATAATCACAAAGGACATTCCGAAATAAATCCATAGAGCATCTAGGCTAAGAAAAGAAAATCAAAGGTCACATAATGATATAATGACATTTTATTATTTACTTACTTTAATATATTTGAAACACCTGCCAATTTTTTGCTGTCACAGAAAAGATCCTGAACTACAGCAACTGGTATCAGAAGGTGTATCAGAAGGGGGTGGTTAGCAGATCAGGAGAGTTGTTCTCCCCCTCTACTCTGCACTGGGGAGACCACTTCTGGAGTATTGTGTCCAGTTCAGGGACCCTCAGTTCAAGAGGGATGTGGAGCTGTTGGGGAGAGTCCAGTGCAGAGCAATGAGGATGATGAAGGAGTGACCTCATTAATATCTATAAATGTGTGAAGGGTGGGTGTCAGGAGGATGGAGCCAGGCTTTTCTCCATGTCATCAAGTGATAAGACAAGGGGCAACAGGTGTAAGCTGGAAAATAGGAGGTTCTGCATCAATATAAGAAGGGAATTCTTCACAGTGAGGGTGATGGAGCACTGGAACAGGCTGTCCAGGGGCGTTGTGGACTCTCCTTCTCTGGAGACATTTAAAACCTGACTGGACATGTTCTTGTCCAACTTGGTCTAAGTGATCCTGCTGTAGCAGGGGGATTGGACTAGATGATCTTAAGAGGTCCCTTCCAATCCCTAGCGTTCTGTGATTCTATGATTTGCTCATTGGTCTGAGCTTTAAGCAGGAAAATTACAGCTGTCCAGAAGGTCTTCATTTTCCAGTGAAAATTTCATTTGCCAATGCTTATTGTCTCAGAGATCAAAGCAGCCCAAGATCTTGTAAAAGTAAGTAACAAATAATTAATGTATTTACTAGACAACTCAGCTTCATTGACTTCCACAGGATAGCAGCTACTCTCATATTCCTCATGCATCCTGCCATCTGTCAAGTGGTAGCTATTGGCTGATGTGGGCTTTCCACAACTTTATTATCCAGCACTGCTAATTAACCCTAGTGAAACTACGAAGTATAAAGTTGATCTGTTGTTTTCATTTGGACATTACTTCTCTTGAACAGATTTTAAGCTATGGGCAATGCTGTTCTCTGTTGTTCTGTTCTTTCACAGAGGTCCCACTGGTCCAGTTCTATTGTTAGCAAAGCACAGCAACAAAAGGATCACTGACTAGAGCATTTCATACAGCAAAACACAATTTGCATTTCCTAACAGGAATTGTATCCAATTGCCTCTAGGTTGTCTCTATCCCTGTCTACTATCAAATAGTTTTATTCTGCCCAGCTCCTCTTCTGGAAATAATTTACAGAAAGCTGTTCACTGAGGTTTTGTTGCCAGACATCAGAAATTATTTTCTCCAGTATCTCCTAATAGTTTAACTCCACTTGGTTTTTGTTTTACTCTTTCTTTTCCTTCCTTCTATGCTCTGGCTTTTGTGGGATCCAGTAGAGTTTCCATTACAAATCTAGGAGCAGAGAATAGGATCACTAGACTCTTTAGAAGTAGCTATATACAGAATAAGAAAGCAAAGCAGATAAAATCCAGATCTTACAGGAGGCAAAGAAGTGAGTTCAAAAGGAACAGAGTTCAGCTTTTACTGTTTCCCACAGTTATAATCTGCATCACCTGCTTCTAACGGGCACTTAACCCAAGAAGAAAGAAAGAAGACAAGCAGAACACGCAAATAGATTAAAATTCTTGGGAATATACATTTATTTTTCATACTGCAGTCTGAATATTAACAATCCTTAAAACTGAACAGCTTCGTGATAATTACCTGCCTTCAGCGTGGTAAAGAACACTGTCCCAAAGTTCCACTCTCAAACATGGTTTTCAGATGTAGGTGCCCCAACATCCAGCAAATTTTCCTTAGCATTTTGCAGAAGGAGCACAAAGGGCCAACCTTATTAGAAAACTGGTAATTGCATTGGACATCCTATCTCAACTTTCCAGGCTGTGTCACTGGTTTCCTTGGTAACAGCTACTCTATAGGAGCAGAGTAACATACTCTCCATGTCCAGTAAAGCTCTCCATCCCTACAAAACATTGTGTGCTAGAACACAAAGATGTCATCTTCAGTAAACGTGGATGCTCAGGTACCCTTGGATTTCCTAACAGAAGCCAGACTATTGCCAGCAGCTGAACCTCTAAAGGATTTTCATATTGACCATTAGTTTCACCAGCTGAGATGCAAGCACACTGATAGTTCAGAGCAAAATTTTAATTAAATATTTTTTCATCAAAGTACTAATCTGCTGGAACTAAAGCTACCTGCAGGATTTGAGCTATCTGGAATATACTGCTTGCTCCAAGAAAAGAGATAGCTTGAGGAAATTTTCTGAAAATACTACAGTATCTTCCACGGAAGAGCCCCCAGTCCCAAATTAGAGCACTTGAGCAGATTCTTTTTTAGGTAAACTTACTATTTTTAATGAGTCAACACTAGATATGTGGAGAAAGATACACTGCAAGCAAACCAGAGTGAATCCTGAGGACTACTACACACCATGTACAAGTCAATCAGAGACAAGATACATACAGGACAAAATTACTTGCCTAGTGCATGAGGGAAAGGCTGTGGATGTTTTCTACCTGTGCTTCCATGAAGCCTTTGACACCATTTCCCATAGCATTCTCATAAAGATTCATAAAGAAACTGGATGCTTACAGTTTGGATGGGCGTATGCTCTGCTGGGTCAAACACTGGCTGGAGGGCCAGGCCCAAGGAGTGGTGGTCAATGGGTTTCAACCCAGATGGTGGCTAGTAAAAAGTGGTATTTCTCAAGGATCAGTGCTGGGATCCGCTTCTGTTCCGTATCTTTATCAATAATCTTAATGAAAAAGTTGAGTGCACCCTCTGTGAGTTTACAGATGACACCAAACTTAGTGGGAGTGTCGATCTTGCAGGTAGAGAAGCCTTACAGAGGGACCTGGACAGGCTGGACCGGTAGGCTGATGTCAACAGGAAGAGATTTAACAAGAACGAGTGTTGTATACTGCACTTGGGCCACAACAACCCCTAGCAGCACTACAGACTTTGGCTAAGAGAGGCTGGAAAGCTGCTCGCAGAGGGGGATCTAGGGATGTTGATTGACAACACCTGAACATGAGCCAGTAGTGTGCCCAGGGGTCCAAGAATGCCCACGGCATCCTGGCCCGTATTAGAAATAGCATGGCCAGCAGGAGTAGGGAGGTGACCATCTCTCTGTACTTCATGCTGGTGAGGCCACACCTCAAGTACTAGGTGAAGTTTTGGGCATATCAGTACGAGATGGACATCAAGGTGTTGGAGCATGTTCAGAGAAGGTCAATCAGACTGGTGAAGGGTCTGGAGCACAGGCACTGTGAGGAGGGGCTGAGGGACCTGGGGCTGCTTAGTCTGGAAAAGAAGAATCTGAGACAAAACCTCTCTACAGCTACCTCAAAGGATGTTGTAGATAGGTGGGACTGACCTCTTCTTACAAGTGACTGGTGACAGAACATGACGGAATGGACCAGGGGAAGTTTAGATTGAACCTTAGGAAAAGTTTTTCATGGAAAGGGACATCAAGCCTTGGAATAGGCTGTGAAGGGACATGGTTAAGTCACTATCCCTGGAGGTGTTCAAAAGCCTCACAGGTGTCTTTTTAGTGAACATGGTTTAGTGGTGGGTCTTATAATAGACTTGGTAGTGAACGGTACGTGGCTGGACTTGATGAAAATGAAAATGATTCTGTGATTCTGTGACTTCAAATGGCAAGTTGTGACTCTTGAATATGGAAAAAGTCCTCTACTGTGAATAAGATTAAGGAAAATTAATGGTCTCACAGAATCACAGAACACTAAGGATTGGAAGGGACCTCAAAAGGTCATCTAGTCCAATCTCCCTGCTACAGCAGGATCACCTACACCAAGTGACACAAGAACACATCCAGGTGGGTTTTAAATGTCTCCAGAGAGGGAGACTTCACAACACCCCTGGACAGCCTGTTCCAGTGTTCTGTCACCTTCACTGTGAATTCTCCGTGCCCAGCTCTCCAGCCTGTCCAGGTCCTGCTGAATGACAGCACAGCCTGATGGGGTGTTGGCCATACCACCCAGCTTTTTGTCATCAGCTAAATTGCTCTCTAATACCTTACCCAAGTGATTAATCAATAGATTGAATAGTACTGACCCTTGGGAAACTCCACTAGATCCAGGCCTCCAACTAGATTCTGTCCCATTGACCACTATTCTCTGGCTTCTATCCTGCAGCCAGTTCACAATCCACCTCACTACCTGATCATCCAGTGCACACTGCCTCAGTTTGGCTGCAAGGATGCTGTGGGAGTGTGTGTGAAATGCTTTACTGAAGTAAAGACAGACCACATCCACTGCTTTGCCATCATCTATGCACCTGCTTATGCCCTCATAAAAGGCTATCAGGTTGCTCAAGCATGACTTTCCTTTGGCGAAGCCATGCTGACTGTCCCTAATGACCCTCCTGTCCTTGATGTGCCTGGGGACAGCATCAAGGACAAAATGTTCCATCACCTTTCCTGGGATGGAAGTGACTCAGTTGAGGTTTGTGATATCTTTCATCTACTTCAATACTCATTTAGAGACAGTTTCACTGCAGATGAAGCTTTACAGGTAGACTTCTCACATAACTTTAGTTTAAGGCTTTGAGTGTGTTAACTCAGCCTTGTGCCGTGTGACAACATAATTTCAATTTCCTATGAACTAAAGTGACTCATTATCAAATTTAATGCAAAATACAAACACCAACATTCTACTGCATGTTAGCCTGACTTACCCCCTAGGAAAATTCAAAAAGGCAAAAATCAAACACAGGAATGTGTTAAGAAATAAAGGATGTAAAAGAAATGGTGATCCCCACTTTCTGTACTCAACATCTTGCAATAGTATCTGGATTTTTAACCTCAGAATTGTCACATGAGGAATGGTAATGGACATTTCAATGGACTGCTACTGAAGAAATAGAAGCTGTAATGAAGATTATATGAATAAACTAAAAATTTTAAGGAGACTAAATTAATGGATAATAATTTAATGTAGCTGGATGACTTAACCCAGCTGTAACTACATCAGTCTACTGCTAATGAGCAGTTATGGTTTTCTAGACCACCCAATTAAAGCTAACAAGTTAAAGTGCTAGTACTTTGGGAGGGAAAGAGACAGAGCCCAAAGGCTCTCATGAATCAAACATGTTTTTCACATGACAAAGTTTTCTAAAGATTCAGGTATCTAAAGGTTTTCAAAAGATTATAGAGCAGCTTAATTGTAGGACACACATTTCTCTGATGGTAACTTACACCAGGCAAAGGACATGGCCTGAGTATTTCAACAGAAGCATTCGTTACAGCTTTATAAGTGCTTTTTGTCCTCATCACAAGACAAGATGGGAAACTCAATTTTCAGTGTTCTTGCCATCATAACTGCCAGGGAAAGTAAAAAGTATAGTTAAGACTGATCTGCTATCTCTTAAAAAGATTTGTAATATGCAGATAACTACAGGGTCATGGTTTAGTATATCTCCCCAGATTATTATACAACAAGCAATTTCAAATTATTTTCTGTTGGCATAGTCACCAACAAATAGTAACTGTTGATTTTAGCCAGGATTTCCGGGAGGATTATGGCAGACAGATATGTAGGATGCTATGTCAGGGCCCATGGGATACAGCTCTTCCATTCTCTCTCCTCATTAATCTGCACTTATCAGCCAATCTGGCTTCAGTGGCTGGACTGGGCTTTGTTTGGCCACTACAGGAAAGGCTGCTTTGGCTCCTTGTGCATTAGGCAATAAACCAGTAAGCAACTACTTCTCATTCAGTATGCTGAGCACAGTCAGCTTCAGCTAATCTCCTCCTCCCAGCCTCACCACTCCAGCTCCATTTATCAGGTCTCTCTCCCCAGTTGTTTAGAGATTTACTCGGGCTCTTACAATAGTGGGGGAAGAATCACAGAATGTTGCAGGTTGGAAGGGATCTCGAAAGATCATCTAAGTCCAACTCCCCCTGCTGGAGCTGGGTAACAGACGTGAGATCTCATGGATAAACATCTTACTCCCCTCATGTGCCTCAAATAATGAGGTCAGGGCAAGTCCTATTGCTTTCCTTCATTTTCTGAGCCTCATGCCTTTGCTGATATGTAAGTAAACGACAAAGGGTGTTGTGTAAACTGACCCACATTCTCTTCTTGCTCTCTGTACTAATTCCAGACTTTATGAGGCACCAGGCAGATGCACAAGCCACAGGTATTAAAAGGCTGTAGTGGTAATGAGGGAGTAACAGGAATCACACAGGTACAGCTGCATTCTGTGTTTAGGAGACAAAATGTCACCCTTGTTGACAGTAACACAGAGCAAGGGCCATGGGGTGGCCAATGGGCAAGGGAAAACACAATAGGCTAGCTACTAGAAGGCAGACAAGTAACAGAAACATTGAGAAATGCACATACACTCTTCGTTCCACACCAATTCATGGCAAAAGAAAACTCAATTCATGAGGGGATTGTAAAACACTCTTAAATTGACCAACTAATTCTCTGCAGGGGCTGCGCTGTGTGAATGAAAGGCATTTTAATTCAGAAAAAGAAGTACACCTGAAGTAAATAATCATCGCGAGTCTCTAATATCTATTAGAAGGTTCTGAACCCAAAGCTGGATTTGGAGACGTGGCTAACCAGCTGATTAGTTATGGGTTTGTACCCCACAGCCCTTGTGGTATAATGTTGACTTCAGAGAAATGTCATAGAATCACAGAACATTTGGGATTTGAAAGGACCTTGGATGATCATCTAGTTCAATCTCCCTGCCACAGCAGGCTCACCTAGATCACTTCACGCAAGAACACGTCCTGGCAGGTTTTAAACACCTCCAGAGAAGGAGACTCCACAACCCATCTGGGCAGCCTGATCCAGTGCTCTGCCACACTCTCCATGAAGAAATTCCTTCTCATAGTGATGTGGAACCTCCTCTGTTCCGGCACACACCCATTTTCCATTGTCCTATCATTAGATGCCACCAAGCAAAGCCTGGCTCCATCCTCCTGACACTCGCTCTTCACATATTTTTCAATACTAATGGGGTCACCACTCAGTCTCCTTTTTTCCAAGCTAAAGAGACCCAGCTCCCTTAGCCTTTTCTCATCAGGGAGATGTTCCACTCCCTTCATCATTTTTGTGGCTCTGCACTGGACTGTCTCCAGCAGTTCTGTGTCCTTCTGGAACTGAGGGGCCCAGAACTGGACAAAATATTCCAGATGTGGTCTCACCAGGGCAGAGTAGAGGGAGAGAAGAACCTGTCTCATCCCAGTGTGTCTGTGGCTGCATTCAGTGAAAGGTGGTAACTTTTTTTGTGCTTAACTTCAGAAAACAACAACTTTACATCTCCCAGGCATAAGAAATATGTGTAAGATTATTTTGTGAGCAAATTGTAGATGAAAATGCCTATTATGTTTGGTAGTAAAATAGAAATGTATTTGGTAGTGTGTAGCCTGTCTCTAAAAGCGTCTGTATGTATAATTAAAGGGCTCCTGAAAATCACAAATACACAGTAGGGACCAAGCAGATAAAAAGAAGGCTATAAAGTTTTTGAATGTTATTACCATAACTGTAGTTAAAGTATTTTAGTTTGCTGGGATCTTCTATGTTAGTCTCCATTTTAAGATAATAAAATTAATGAAGGAAATGAAATAGTAACAATTTTAATTCCTGTCTGCGTAAGTATGATTCTAGGAAGGATTACCATGAAAAGCTAAATACTGTTTTCTAGTTCCAAGTCTCACATAAATTCCTGTAACCATTAAGAGCTCAAGTAAGAAGGTATAAAAAGATAACCACAGTGCCCATCAAATACTGCACATATGTATTGTATCATCTACATCATGACAACTTCATCATTGCTGTAGTACTACCAGGTTGTTTTCTGCTTCTAGGTTGCAAAAGGCATATACTCAACTGCTGACTTTTCACAACAGGATGTTGAATCTTGAATTTCACAAAACAAAACCAGAAAATCTTATCTAAGCTGGCATGAAATTAAAGCACTCAATGTAAAGCTGCTATGACATTACAATTCATGTTGTAAAGATCTATTCATCAGAAGTTTCGGCTGCAGTGAACAAGATGCATACAAAACAGTTGCTGTGTAACCTGTTAAGCTTGCATTAGGCTCATGAGGAAGAACTGAAACCCATATTTTGTCAGCCTTAAGAAGGAAGCCCAGGATAATGCTCATTTCCCTCCCACCCACACACAGCTAAAAGCACATTCTGAACACGATACTGAAACAGCCTAGTGGTCTGTGAGCTACTCACATGGCTGCCTGCTGTTCAGAAGTGCTTCAAAAAAGAGAGAAGGTAGGATGTGAAATGGTGAATAGGCCTGGAAGTACAGTGCCCCAAAACAAAATCTGTGAAAAATAAAAATTAGAAGAGTCTACTGTAATGGTTTGTGGTTTGCTTCAGGGAAGTAGATTGGATGCTTTCTTCTGAGACAATGTATTGGCCCTTCAAGACACAGGGAACCGGGTGGAACAGACCTTTGCTTCTAGAAAACAGCAGCTCTGGAGAAAGTAAACAATCCCAGGGTTATTTTTGCTGGCTGTGTGGACAATCCCACTGCAAAACACTCTGGGAACCACAGGACTTGAAGTCTGCAGCGTACAGATTTCCTTTCTCCTAGCCAGCCAGCGCCGTGAAGGGAAAAGAAGAAAATATCTTCACCTGGCTCTCTTTTGCAACAGTTTGCTATTGTCTTCTACTGAAAGGAAAGATGCTCACACTGAAGATACTAGGATGCAGTCTACTCCAAAGCACCCTGAAGAAGGCTCTGCTACCTGTTTCAAAATTGTATTGCTGGAAAAGATTTTGCTGCAGATTTGAGTGAGCCGATTCTAAAGGAAAAGCAAAAAATCCCCTGGCTGGAGTACAAACCATTTATGGGACTGAAAGAAGCAGGTAAGAACCGCTGTATGAAGAAAATGAAAAACGGTGAGTGTAGAGACAAACTGAATCTGCAAAACACCAGTATCCTGTTAGTTAACCTATCACAATAGCATGTTCACAATTCCAGTTACATCTGCAGTTTCCATACATTAACTGTAACTGTGTGCCAGAAAAGATACACCCCAGAAATAAATAATTCATCTAGACATTAAAGCAAAGTATCCTATTCAATTTTTCTTCTTTAAACACAGGGGCCCCAAATACAGTTATACGATTTCTGCCATTTTCTGAAGGGTCAAAACATCATTAATTTACATGACAGATTCTTCATTACCAAAATGAAAAAAGCCTTGAACCACATCTAAAAGTAAGGACTCCCTTTACTTCATACATAACCCTAGAGAATTTGTTCTACTACAAAAAACCCTGCTAGTTCAAGTGCTCTTGCATGAAACAATACTTGCTGATCAATACAAATAACACAGTGTGTTGGCTGTCTCACTGTGAGCTTTCAGCAGTCACGAGGCAATAGTTTAAACAACCCTTAGGATTAAATAACTCAAAGTGACTAAATATTTGAAGCAGGAGGAACCAACAAGCTAATGGAAACATATCAGAAACTGCAGCGTCTCCCCTGTATCTCACAACTGTCCAAGCACACTTCTACATCAGTGTGGGGACAACTGTGGAAATTTCTGAGATTTTTCATGATCTAACTTGCTCTTTATTGAGAATTCCTATTAAAGAAAAAAGAAAGCCTGTCATGCCTCACACAAAACGAGCCCAGACACAGATCTTTGAAAATGACCTTGCTGACCCCTCCTCAGACCAGTGTGCATGTGGTCTTGCCACAGAGGGGGACAAAGCAATAATTTGTCTTTAACACTATATGAAACTGGGTTAGATCCATATTGGCATTATGACTGAATTCTTCCCCGCTGCTATATTACAGTTGAAACTGAAAATACACCCAGCTTTTAGAAAGGCAAAAGTCTACTATGTAAACTTAGCATTTCATGCCAAACTATTACATCAAAGCTGCGGTACTTTTGGGAATGTGTGCTTCTCTTTGGGGCATTTCCTTTGAGTTTTCAAAAGCTGCCTACTCTCTGGCATCAAGTTAAATAATAATTGACAATCTGAATATATTAAGTAATCTATGCTGAAACTGTGAAAGTGTGCCTGAAAGGTAAAGTTCATTTCCCAAGAAAGAAATAAACAAAACTGTATGCTATTTCTGAGTTAGTTGAAGGGAGAAAATTATGTTACCTGTACAGCTTCAGCAGAATTGTAGTTTAAAAAAAAGTACCTTCACTCAAACCTTGCCATCCCCCACACCCCCCAAAAATTGTAATTAATTTTGAGCAAAATATTTTTTTAATATTTTTTGAAAGATTCAGTTTTGTTTACAACATTACAACACCTTTCATTTTCATCTTTCTCTGTGCTGTATGAAAAGATGAGGAACTTTGCCTTTTTCTTTTTCTTCTTTGATTTGGACAAAAAGTGAAAACTGAATACCCCGAAATATTTAATATTGTGGAGACCAAACAAAAACTTTCAAATATTCTCACCTAAAGCTTGTGTCTCACCTCATCAAACTAGACATCCACCAGCGGGACATCCTTTATCATCAATTAATGTAAGTTATTTTGATATCTAGCCTAGGAAGAGAAAACCCTGCAATACTGAAATACACTGTTCTTTCCAGTAATAACAACACAAAGAAAGCAGATAACATATGTCTGCATGACAGCAGATATGTGATGCTTGGTAAGAATAAAGATGTCGAAATGCAATAGCAAACAGCTGAGAAAACATGAACGTCTGTCACTGGATGATACCAAACGTTTGAACATAGGAAGGTGCATTTCTGCCATCACTGCCTTTACCTGGCACTAAAACAGATACTTTCCCTCTTCTCATCCCACTCGTCCTTCCATTGCCAAGTGACCTGACAGAAAGTAAAATGTCCGATGATCTCACTGTTCAAAGAGGAAGAAACAGAGGATTTGTTGACGGGTTGTATTCCTTTCTGTCAGATCAACAGCATCAACCCACCCCCTATATTTGTAAAGCTGCTGCATCTGAAATGTAGTGAGAATGCACAGCTGGGAATTAGGGAGGAGAAGTTTTCAGTTAGATCAGAGTGGATTTACAACAGTTTGCTAAGGCAATAGTAGCTACTCAGCAAGAAGAAGTTGTCCAGCTAACAGTCAGAGAATTTTGGTTCTCACGATACTGTTCTTTTCATGGTATCAACTCAGGCCATTAAGTAAATAAATTGTGTGTTGCCCTATTAAGACTCTCTGTGTTTTGATCTGGCAACATTTTGGAGAGCTCTTACACTAAATAGGCAATTTTGGAGCTGGCAACAACAGAGATGAGATTCCTGCCTTCTCCAAAAGGACAGAATATAGAACACTAGGTGCTTTTCCTGGAAATGTGAAGTGCAGGTCCCAGACAGCAAACAAACCCAGATACAAAATCAAGACTTGGTAAGGGGGAAGGAGGAAGATTGCAATTAAACCATTTCCATTACAATGTTAGCACTCATTTTTAGAACTAAAATTAGATTTTAATCTTCAGAGAAACTTAACACGACGTGCATCCTCCTGAACAATTCGAAGGGCAACACAATTAAGAAATAGCCAATATCCTGTACAACAGAATGTCACTTCATTCTTTACATGCTTCAGTACTTGCTAGAATTGTAAGATTACTGAAAGCTAAATGGAAGGAGAGAGTCTGCCATTATAAAAACATCTAATTATAATTTCAGTCAGGTGTTCTTATAGTAAGCCCAATACATACGGCAAACTAATACCCAGCTTTCTTTACACAAGGAAACTCATTCACTGGCCTGTGGTGCCCTGTTCTTTTCTGATTTGGTAACACCTGAGAAACACCCTATTGGCTTTGGTAGGCACATAGCTTCAGCAGAAGTGTTATGAATCATTCTCCCAACTCATAACTATGTCTTCTTTAATTTTTAGTTTTTCATAAGAAAGAGTAAGGAGTAACAAATTGAGGAAACTATGGCAATGAGATAAGACGAGTCTATGCAAATGACTATGTTTATGTCACCTTTAAAATGAGAATGAAAACTGTTTCATCACCAGCTGTGGGCAATTCACAATCATTGAAGTCAAGATATTAAACTACCATCCTAAGAAAGGGACCTTTTAATCTCTGCCTTCTCTGCATCTTTCCTATTTCAGCCCTGTGACAAGGGTGAGCAAAACCCTACAAGTACACCACAAAATTCTACAAAACCATGTTTGCAGGACCAAATACCGTAACTCATTGTAATGAGAGCTGTCAAGAAAAAACAACCTCTTTCACATCCACTTTCTAGAAATTATGGGTTTTAGTATATACTGGATGTAGTCCACATTTTCACTGCTTTGCTTAGGAACAAAACAAAATACTCCATGTAGCAAATAGGTGTCCTTACTAGTTACAGCCTCCAAGCAGAGGAGTCATTTTATGGGAAGCTATTAGCAAAGTGAATGCAAAAGTAACACAGATTTATTGGAAGGGTAAAGAACAAATGCACTTACATCTGTTGGGGGAATCTACAGCATATCTGTAGTCCCTTTGACTGAAGCAGAAGAGTTTGACCTGGGACGGATTGGGTGCACATGTGAGAACAAGGAGTTGGAAACATCCAGAGAATGTAGAAAACTGACCACATGAGGAGAAACTTGGCACAGAGATGGAGCAAGGGGCATATGAAGCTGAAACGCCAATGGCCACTTGTTTATATACGTGTTGTACCAATAAAATAAGGACACCTGTGTGCAGAAAGGGTATAAAAGGAACGAGCTGCATTAATAAAGTATCTTCTTTGACTGCTTGCACATTGCACTTGGACTCTATGCCATGTGTCCACCCCAACTGTGACAATGTCCAGCACCTCTGAGCTGGTAAACATCAGCACTGTGAGAAACATGGAGAAGAAGGCAGGCACATGCAAATGTCCAACCTCTTCTTCGAGTCAAGTGAGTAGAAAGACTAAGGACTTATTTTGACAACATGAATTTCTAATAGTGACTAAAGCTTTCCACAAAAGACATGAAGAATTTAGCGGTGATAGCAATAAGATGACCCCTATTCCTAATGAATTCCGTTTATCTTATGTTTGGACCTCCCAATCGCACTTGGCTTTGACAAAGTCCTACCTTTCAAGTAAATAATAAAAATCATGGGTAACAAAAGATAAAACAGAACTCCTTATTCACTACAGATATACGAGTCGAGGAAAACTACATGTCCTGGTGATATACCTTCTGGCCTTGGGCTGCAAGAACTTCCCAACTGAATGATGACTAGTTGAGCATATCTTCCTTCCAGTAATATCTTACCTGATTGTTCTTACACATAACACTTCAAAATACATTTGGATAATAGCTCTGCATAATAAAAAAAGCCCAATACTTCTGTTTAGTAGCTTTGATCTGGAAAATGCGGTTGCCAGTCTCCTTTCTTTTATTCTCTCTATCTGCAACCACTTTAATTTTTCTTGCAACTGTGAGATGCAAATTTCCGCAGGACGATCTTTTAGAGGGAAAAAAATTATAGCCTTAAAAAGCCTACAGAAGAGAGAAGCAGGCAATCTGGTTCTGTTCCCTTCAAAGTAAAAAAGCTCTCCACCTTAATGTCACAGCACTTCCAAAAGCTGCCGAACTTCGATCCCTGCTATAAAACAATGACAGCTAAAATAGTGGGCCCAAACCACAGAATCACACAGAATTACTGAGGCTAGATCATCCAGCCCATCCCATGACCTAACATCAGCACATTGGCCAGAGCAGGGCACTAAGGGCTACAGCCAGTCTGTCCTTAAACACCTCCAGGGATGGAGACTCCACCACTTCCCTGGGCAGTCCATTCCAAGATCTGATCACTCTTTCTGTGAGGAAGGGCTTCCTAACATCCAACCTAACTCTCCCCTGGCAGCTTCAGGCCTTGCCCTCTCATCTTGGTGCTTGCCCGGGAGAAGACCCTGACCCCCACCCGACCACAACCTCCCTTGAGGGAGTTATAGAGAGGGAGAAGGTCTCCCCTGAGTCTCCTTCAGGCTAAACACCCCCAGCTCCCTCAGCCTCTCCCCATCAGACTTTCCCTGTAGTGCTTTCCCCAGCCTCATTGCTCCTCTGGACCCAATCCAGCCCCTCAACCACTTTCTTGAAGTGAGGGGCCCAGAACTGCCCCCAGTACTCAAAGGGAATCCTCCTCAGTGCCCGGTACAAGGGGAGAATTACATCCCTAGTCCTGCTGGCCACAGTATTGATGATCCAAGCGAGGATGCCAGCAGGGTGCCCAGCTGGCTCATGTATAACCAGAATCAGCAGCTACTGAGTAGAGCTGTGCCATTAAAGGTTTAGGAACATCCAAATGTTTCAGCATTTGATTGAAAGTAGAGTTATTTTTTCACATACATGAAGAGTACAGAGCACAGCACAGAACAGGCACAGATCTTCCCTACGTTCTGCCCTCAAAAGGCTCCCTACAGTCTAGAAGCCTCTCTGTCTTCCATCTGAGATGCCAGTGAAAAACAATGTACCTGAACCTCAAAGTCAGCATCAGCAGCTGTTTTCCACATCTCAACACTTAGAAAGCTCGAATCGCTCTACTCTGAGGTTCTTCTACTGTGAAAGGGTGCAGAGAAGCCCTGCAAAAGGGACTGAATTTTGTTTCTCACATTCAAGAAATGGGATGAAAACCAGAACATCACATCTCTCAAGATCTGAACTTCAGCACCACTCAACAGAAAGTATTTCATGGACATTTATCTTTAATCCTATGTTTTTCTGCACACAAAAAAAAAAATCCTATGTTTTTATCTAATAAGGATAAGAGTTCCTTTTTGTTTTGACTGAACTAGTTCACTCACACTCTTACCTTTATTTGACTATTTATCTCTGTGTGCCAGAAATAGTTCCAGTGCCCAGGCTCTTCCACACCAAAACAAAACACAAGTAATAGATTTGTGATCACATCATGGAGCCCACTTCTAGCAAGAGCTCACTGATGTTCATTTGCTCTCTAACTTCACACATGCACTTGTAAACAAGCCATATAAAGGCTATGGCTGAAAAGAAGCAGATGACATATTCTTCAAAACGTGTCTAAGCTGGCAGCAAGTAAATGAATGTTAAAATATCATGTGGTTGCAGCTTCCTTCAAAACAAGCACAGGTGACTTTGCTTAGCAACTGGATTAAAAGAAAATTTCCACTTTTTAGGGGAGTTTATTATGCAGGCAAAAGTTCAATGAAAATGAAGTGAAAATGGTGATTTGTACATTAGCAGAGCTAAGAGTGATTAAGATAAGCAGTAAGTGAAGGGAAACATGGATTCATAGAACAGCTAGCCATGAAATAACTCCCACTACTAATGTAACTCAGACGTGCATGGTTTTCAAACAGACAGACTCCTGAGGCAGCAGCAAATACATTAAAGAGGCTGTGAGTTCAAAAGCTAACTCTGTGTATGTGATTCTTGACAGCATGCTGTCAAGAATCAACAGTACACAGTATTCATGCAATAATCTGGCCAAAGGGTTAATGTAATAAACGGTGACAAGCTCACACAGTCACTATGACGTGAAACAGACTCAAGTTTGGCCTTAGATGCATGCCTGCGGCTCTCATTAACCTCAGGCAGAACTAGATCCATGTGTCTGCTGTCAGAATTTTGCTCACAGACCTTTACTATCACAAAGGCCTTTGAATCCATTTCCTTCACCACTGTTCAGTCTTCCATCTCAGCAGGCATGAATGGATACAGCAACCTCCTTCAGCACTCCAGGAAGATACTGTCTTGATTTATTTATACAATTTTATTTGCCTGCTTCTTTTAGTATGCAAAGGAGCTTCCTATCCTGAAACAACACACACATGGTACTACACTCCACAGAGCAACTGAGAGCCACACCTATGCATGTCCTCAGCACACATTTGGACACTAATCCATTCCATGCCCAATACCCAGTTTCTGTGCCAAGCGACATGCACATACCACACCATATGACAGGTGGGTATGGTAGGTACCCACCAGCTTGTATGAAAGACAAGGCCACCAAGATCTGTGTAGCACAGCTGCCTGAAATCTCCATGTGAGATACACTAGTCAAGAACATGTCAGTAAGATGTTTTCTATCACAAATGACAGTAAACTGAGCCAGGAAGCTGACTGGCTTTTAAAACTGGGTAAGAAGAACAACTTCTTTGTTCTAGCTGTTGATAATGCTATGAAAATACAACTGTTGAGATTTTATTCTCTCCACAGTTTTCCCAGTGATACTTCAGCAGGTTCCACACCCACACTCGGAGAACTCAGATAACTCCTTTTCAGCAGGATTGAAGCAGGATGCAGAAAGCAAATAATCTACCTTATGATTAGTACCTTAGTCCTGATAGGGAAATCACATGGCCACCTTACCTCAGCTAAGGCTACTGTGCTATTAGAATGATTTTTCTGAAGCTACAGATGTTGGCAGCAGTAAGTGAAATATAGCTGACTTGAAAGTTAAAACACTGACACCCATACAGAATAAAAAAAGTGCTAAAAATACCTGAATTCTCCTCAAAATACATACATATTGTTTATTCTTCTCTTTAGCAAGTTGCCTTTGTTTCATACAGTTGCATGGTGTTTGGTAGTGAGGAGCACATTTTATTATCACCAGAAGTCCACACAGCTCCTCAGTGATACGATGTGTAGAGACACTACTACAAACAGAGATTTCTCCTGATTGGAATCTACTCCTTTCTACCCTTAAAACCATTTGGCAGAAGGACTTCTAATTATCCAGAGGCTGAAATACTGATCTGAGAAAAAGACGTCTCATCTAATTCTGAGACACACACCCAAGCTTCCAAATAGTTGTTGTCTCCACATATAAAGGAAGGGAACGTTTCATTATAAACTTCAGTTTACACGAACAGCTAAGACAAGCAGCAGGAAGCTTAGGAATGAAGTGAAGTAATACATAAAAAACGAAGCCAGAGCTGCAGGAGAGGAAGTGAAACATCTGGAAATACAGTAGAGAGAACTTATGTGCCTAAAGTAAACATTCATTATAGAGTCTTTAAAGATTTTCTTGTCACTACGAAAAGACAACATTACAAAACGTGACACAAGCCAAAACACATTGTCTCCATCCAAACAAGTTTTGAATTTTTATAAGTTAGACTTTCGCATGGTCTCTGAAAGGGACCACAGTAATCATTCAGTCTCACCTCCTGTGTAAAACCACCCAATTTCATCGCCCGTTTGTGCTTCAGACTACAACTTGTTGCTGCAAAAATACCTCTCTCCAGAGAGAAATCCATGCTCGACTGAACTCCAAGTGATCACATTCCCTAGGTAAAGTGCAACTGTTATTACTGAGGACAACAGTTACAGGGCACCTTACTGCTAGTCCATTTGTCAAGATTTGGCTTCCAGAGTTCCAGATCATCATTCTGCATGACCTAACAAGCCTCTTGCAAGTAATCTTCCCTAAGTATGGGGAGTTCATATGTAGGCGGTGACTGAAGTAGTTTCAATATTCACTTCGGATAGACTTCAGAGCTTGAGCATTTCAACTGTCTACTCATTCTGGAAGTTCTTTCTGAAGTCTGTATTTTAAAATAGAACAAAATATTTTACCAACAATTTCACAGGGAGTTGGACAATAATAATACAACCCTGCTGCTTCTATGCACTATTTCCAGCATGCAGGGTTCTCAGCAGCTCAGTTAGGTATTGCACCATGCTGCTTACACTCACTTAAATCCCCATGATCCTCTTGCACTAATTTCCAAACAGTCTTCAACGTGGAAAAAAAACAGTGTTCAAACATGCTCAATGACTTAATGAAATGAGTACAAGCCAAAGAAAATTAGATGCTCTATTTGGAAAGCAGTCTCCAATGTGCAAAACCAAAGTGATTTTTCTCTTCAGCTCACTCTTTTCTAAGTAATTGCCCTTTCTGAAGTTAACAGCATATTCATACAATCACAGAATGGCCAGAGTTGGAAGAGACCTTAAAGATCATCAAGTTCTAACACCTTCACTAAAGCAAGTTACTCAGGGCTCCAGCCATCCTGGTCTTCAACACTTCCAGGGATGGGTCAGCCACCACTTCCTTGGGCAACCTGTTCCAGCATCTCAGCACCCTCACAGCAAAGAATTTGTTCCTCAAGTCCAACCTCTGTCTCCCTTTCTCAAGTCTATAACCTTTTGTCCTTGTCCTCTCACTATGCACCTGTGTAAAAAGCCCTAGCCCAGCTTTCTTGTAGCCCCCTTCAGATCATGGAAAGTTGCTAGAAGGTTACCTGGGAGCCTCCTCTTCTCCAGGCTGAACACCACCAACTTGATCAGTCTGCCTTCATAAGGGAGGTGCTCCAGCCCTGTGATCATTATAGTTGCTCTCCTTTGGACATCTTCCAGGAGCTCTATGTCTTTCTTTTGTTGAGGACATATTTGTGCACTGATTTCTTCAAGTGGTGATGGCTGATTTTTACAGTGACTACTAGGGGCTGGTAAGTAGAAAAGCTCTTGCTTGGACTTGCTCCTGTTGAGTCTAAGGTCACTGCTAATTCTTGTGTGTCATGTTGGGGGTGCATGTTAGAGACCACACCCGCATGGAGGAGTAGACAGGGCAGGTGACCCTAAACTGAGCAACAAATTATTCCATCCCATCAGTCATATTAAGTATAAAGCTGAGGGACCACAAGAATCAGCCCAGTTTGGGCCTTTTCCCTCTTGCACTCACGGCTCTCTTCCTCAATGGCTGGCATCCATGAAGGACTCTGTCCATTCTGCCTTTGATATCAATCCATGAATTCCAGAATCCAGTTCCTACATTTGTTTCCTGTCTGCTGCTGAGTCTAGTCTGGGACTTCCCCAGCATCTGCACTGGTGGTGATAGTGATGCAATGGCCAGCACATGGGTTAGGTTAGGCATTGGTTTTGTATACATTTCATAATATCACTATTTTTATTAAAACTGTTGTAGTTTTCTAATCCTTAAGTCTTTCTCCCTTATTTCCTTTCTCCTCCTCTTTTGGGGAGGGGCTAATACAGAGTGTCTGATATTTGTGTCATAGACAGCCCAGCCTCAGTCCATGAGAAGAAGCAGCTTACACTATACTAGGCACTACCATTTGGCAGCACCACTTCCAGTCCCTTATGATTCTATGATATTTCAAGGTCCCTTTCAGTCCCTTATGATTCTATGATGGCACAATTGCCTCTCAGAAATGTGATCCGTAGCCCTGAGGACTCTTGGAAATTCTTCAGTTATTCAAAAATACCATTAAGTTCTCAGTGTTTTCAAGTGGAATGTCCATCTACCAAAGAAGTCATTAGAAAGGTATGACGACATTGGGCTCCAGTGATTAAATTAGACCTTCTGAAACTGCATTAAGAAGGTACAAAACGTAAGGCAAGCAACAGTAGTATTCCTTTATATAAGCCAACTTCAGGGGAGGTTTAAATGTATGTCCTTATGGAAAGATTATAGTTATAAAGATAAAAAACCAAAATTACTTTGAGAAAAATTTCTCAGTTTTAGATTTATCTAACAACTTTCTTCACTTAAAAAAGTCTAGTTAGGGATTTGCAAGATTTTTGTTACAACTGGAAAGATAAATGAGATGGAATACAAGAATGTAAAATCATGATAAAATTATAGATGGGGGAAACAAGGCTATGTTTCAGTTATCACATAGGTACAAGCTTAACAGAAGAGTTTCCTAATAAATTATTTATTTTCTCCTATCAAGTGTTTCCAATATTTAACATGGCCTAAGAGAAAATCTACTTAAATCTATTATGGTACAAATATCAAGGTCATCCTTAGTATTCTACAGAATACTTTAGAGTAACCCTAAACACAGTACATATTAAATTCTTCTGAAAAAACAAGACTTCATCATTTGCAAATGCTAAAGGGGAATGAGATTTCAACAAAGTGTTGGTAAATATTTCTTTCTTTCCAACTTTTTTCAACGACGACAATCACTTCCAAACATACTCACAGCTAGCTGTAGAGCAACAAAAGGAAATATCAAACCTGGGAACTGAGTAATTTCAGAGCTTTGCATAACATGAATTTTCAGTATAATACATATTTTTAAAAGTAATAAAATTGTGAAAAGTATACAAAATTATACTGAAAAGTATATGCTAAAATTATTATAAAATTATACCTTTAGCCATTATTCATCCAGCCCCTAAATCATTTAACAGAATCACAAAATCACAGAACATTATGGATTGGAAAGGACCTTGAAAGATCATGCAGTCCAATCCCCCTGCCACAGCAGGATCCTCTAGATCCAATTGCACAAGAACATATCCAGGTGGGTTTTAAACTTCATGATGTTGCTGTCCTTGCTGTCATTTCCTGATGTCAAGTAAAGATCCTTCACCTTTCATCAGCAAAATGTTTCAATCAAAAGAGACAAATCCAAGTTTTCCTTTGTATTTCCATTTCTAGTCTCCTTAGTCACCTTAAACCTCAGTTCTAGACATGGACACAAAGTTATAGCAGAATTTTGACCTAAGTCCCAAATCGTAGGTGTGGAAAGACGCAAGCTGAGGGAACTGTGTCTCTTGAGCTTGGAAAAAAGGAGACTGAGGGGTGAGCTCACCAGTGTTGATAAATATGTGAAAGGTAGGTGTCAGGATGATGGAGCCAGGCTCTGCTCAGCATCATCTAATGATGGGACAAGAGAAAATGGGTGTGAACTGGAATATAGGATCACCAGGTATTTTGGTCTGTTTGATAGCATTACAGAGCATATCCTGATGAACCTGATTTCAGCAGTGCGTCAGCTGCATAACTAATAGTCTTCTGCCTTATGTCCTTTTTAACTATCTAGTCATAAAGGTACTACAATATTCTTCATGCATAAAATGAAACTGTGTAGATACACTTGAACAGTAACGCCAGACTTTGCAAGTAAGCTAAATGCTCAACATACACTAGCATCGACAATCTCTTCCAGAGTCCTTGGTACTTTCATCACTCATTAAGTCAAAAGAACAAGGCTTAAACTATTCAAACATAGCGCACGACACCACATCTGCTTCCTTTTTATTTTTTTTTTTGGTGACAAAGAGCGTCTTTCACAAGGAATTATAAAATTATCGTCTTGCTATGTTGCTGTAGCTACCTATCCATGAAAGCACCCAAATAGCATTGAAATAATTCCTATGTATTTCAATACCAAATACATAGGTATTGAATACCAAATATTTTGAATGCCAAATATTATATACCAAAACTGTATTATATATATTTTATTGAATACCAAATGTTATATACCAAATATACCAATATTTTGGTATTTCAATACCAAATACATAGGAAAATTAAGACTATTTCTTTCTTGCCTCTATGTTAAAAGTATGTTTAGCATACTTAAAAAAAAAACCAAACCAAGTCATCCTCCCTAAACAAATGAAAAGCACCCCCTCTTTCCAGGGGCAACCACAACCTGTTTATGTTTCTGTGTAATCTTTGTGTACTGAAAAAAACCAGCACGGTGAATAAACACCTTTATTTGGTACATACAGGTATTAGGAAAGGCTTACACTCAGTTTTGCTCAGATAAACAAACTTCATCAAATGAGCAAATATTGTGAACATTATACTTGTCTGTTCTATTACTCTTCCCCTACAACCCAAACAAACACTGCTATTGGTACTGAAATTAACAAGAAAAAGTCACCACTGTGAAAACCACAACCAGGTTAAAAGTGCAAATAAACAGAACTAGTATTTGCTGCTTTTCTCATTTCCAAGGGTTTGTGCCATAATTGTAATTTAAGAGGGCAGTAGAGTAAAACCACAACAGCAGTTGTCTTGTTCACTTCCTCTGTTTATTCTATTTTGTTTTCTTAATTAAATAACTGACCTTTTTAACCTGATTTCTTACAGATCGTATGACACCTATCAATGCAAGCTTCACACAGGATTTGTTTCAAATTTTTTTTTTTACTTACACAGCAAAATTATCAGAACTAATAATGTTAGGAAATGAGTACTTTTGAGGTCGCCTTCCTCCAATCTTGCTGCAAAGGCTGTAATATCACAATACAGTGTGCACTACGCTAACCCTTAGCTTAGCAAAGAATGAACATTATGAGCCCTTCGGCATATTGCCACGTGATCCAGCAGCACATACAAACAACATCACTGAAATCACTGAAGTGTTTATGAAATAATTAGAACTTAAACACTGTTAGCAGAAATCACTAGCAAAAACTTTATGTAATGGATGAAGTCAATAAAATGAAATTCTTCATGGGAAATTCCTGACTGGAAAATAAAGAAAAAAGCAAGATCAAAGAGATTACTAGCAAAGAAGTATTTACACCAGTTGAAATCATCTCAATAGGAAAAAAAATAAGCACTCAATCAGTTGCTGATTCAGGAGATCAAATATATGTACAACTAGGGATGTTCTAGTTAATACATTGCATCTATTACAACGTCTTACAATAAAAAAAAAATCATTGTTAAACCCCATTTCTGCAAACATTTAGATGTTCAACCCTAATGAGAGGATCTAATTAGACCACACTATTAAATGCAAATTGCTCCAAAATAGCTGCGAGCAAATACATGTGAATAGATGGTTTCCAATGAGACTTGACAAGTGGAAAGCAGATGGTAAAGTGAAAGATGTGTGCTCTCCTGTAAGCCATGCACTGTATAAAGCTCCAAGAGGTTTACATTTCGTGTTTGGTAGCTTCAGGTATTATTTTTAGCTGACAATCTCTTGAACAAACATTACCATCAAGAATTAAGCGATACCTTGCATGCTATCAGGATACTGTGGATTTGGTTTAAAGATATTTTTTCAACCACATTTTTGTCAGATAATTTCAAATTTTCCCAACTCAAAATAAATAGAAAAATATTAGGAAAAATACAGTCGCCTGGATGTTGTTCACTGTGACACTGTGGCAAGCTTCTGCCGTTGAAAAAAACATATCTATGAGAACACACGATCATCCTTATCTCAAAGCATCCTCGCAGCAGAAGCATCCTATCAGGAGCTGATCCTTGCCATATTGTAAATGGCATCTTTGTTTCTCTGCTACCATGTTGCTCTTCTGGTGAGGAAAGGAAAAGTTTCTGCTCAGCTACCAATGGGAATTTTTAGCGTAGCCTTTGACTCATAGAGCGTGGAAACAGAGAAAGGTGAAGCAAAGGAAATTGATAATGAATATTACCCAGAAACCTAAATATGAGGCACAAATTTTAGCACAGCTGGGGCTGAATGAGCATTTCCTCACCTGGAAATTACCACTAACAGGACATTTAGTCTTTTGTCTTTAAAAGCCACCACAAATAAAGCCAGGAAGGAAAGCAACCACTGTGAGTCTATCAGAGGGCTGCAAGAGGAACTCAGTTGGGGACATGAAGGATTCAGGGTTTTTGAACTGCAGGCATCTAACTTAGGAACCTGCCTGTTCCTAAGGATATTAAGGATACTGCCTGTATTTTACACATGATATACAATATTATGTGTATTTATTATGTGTATTTTACACATGGCATACAAGTCAGAGAAGTCCAGTTTTATCCCCTTGAGGTTACTGCAAATACATACTAGAGCCACCACCACAAAGAAAACACTCCATGTAGAAATCCATTTCCTTTTCTGATTTGTTTTTTTCCCAGTGTATTTCAAAAAACGTCATTTGGGACTTCCAAGTCCAGAGCTCATTTTGGCTTCACATGCATGATGGATTTGCAAATGTTTGATTTTTGGCCAAAACTTTACCCACACTGGCATTTTTATATTTACACTGCAGAGGAAAATCATCTTTAAGGTCCTTGCCAGCAGACTGTACTCTTGTCTGAATCCTAGTAGATCTGAGCCACACCAGGATGTTTGTTTACTCTCGCTGGACAGAGACCAAGAGAAAGAACAAAGTGAGAAGTGAGACAGTCCCACTGCTTCATTGCAAGAAACTCACAGCAATGCCCTCAGTGTCAATGCCTGTATTTACAGCTCACACTTTGCCTTGGGCATCCAGCCGTGTTTAGAAAATCAAGGCTTTCTCCTCCCTTGTCAAGCTCCTGCAGCACCTTTTTCCATCATGGGCTGACAAAGATGCCCCCTCAATGCAGAACAAAACCTGCACTCCTGCAATCCCGTAGGCTCTCTGGTAGGTAGCTGCCAGATTGCTCTCAAATGCATGTGCATATCAATTAAGTAACTTTCAGTCTATTTCAGAATTTGAGCATCTTCTGCTTGATTGTTTTCCATCCCTCAGACTTTGCTGCTCACCTTTCTAAACACCTCTTAAGGTCTCAAACCTGAACAAACTGCAGAAGCTAATTAGAAAGAAAAGGTGAGCTCTCTCAATCCTTCCAAGAAGCTGACTTCATTTATCCTGTGTCTACTTCTTTATTTCCTCCCTTCAGTTAGAAAACAGTACATCTGCTCAAGTTTTGATCCATTAGTTGGAAAATTAAGCAGTTACAGCATCTGCAGACAATGATTTATCAAACATAGTTTCAGCAACCAAAGTGTAAAGTAAAGCCAACTTCAATAGCTGGAAGTTTAATAAATCATCAGAAAAAAGAAGAAAGTCGAGAGAGAGATTGAGTCTTCAACGAAGCTAAACTTTATGGCAATTAGAAATAGTAAGACATTTACAGGAGTGATGAAGAACAAAGGAAACAGCTTTACAGCAGCATAGAAAGAGGGTCATTTCAGAAGACTGATTTTATTTTAATCACTGCAGAACAATGTACTTATTTAAGAAATACCGCATTACAGAAACAGTCTAGTGGTCTGACGTTGTCTATGTCATGGAACTTAAGCTAGGTGACACAAATCCTGAAGTACTCCACATCTGAAAGTGATTCTGAGAAAATAGTGTAACATTACTGGTGAACAATGATACATCTTCTAATCAAAGGGATTTTGTATCATCTTGATTGAACAACTAGTTCATGGACTATTGACAAGCTTTGTTAAAGGCAAGTTTTATTTTCTCTCCTGCAAAATTAAGAGAGCATTAGGGGAATTATCACTTCTCACTGATCTTACGAAGGATTACAGCAGTAAGCCCTCATACAAAACAATGCAAATCTTGTAGATTTATCTGCTTTTATGATAAAATTAAGCCACTAAAATGAAAAAAAAACACTAAATACTTACAGTACTAAACAACTTGTGTTTTTCATGGTAAATATAAAAAGGTTTATCAAATGGCTGATGACAGAATTATAACAATGTTCTATCAGTTTTCTAAGCACATTCCCTGTCGACAGAATGAGCACAGGCTCACTGAAGGTATGAGGGAGGATTTCTGTCCTTAGTACACAGCAGAAAATACAATAATAACAAGCAAAACCATATTTTTGGGTTTTCTTCTAAGGGTGCTCAAACCATTTGCACCACATTACTAGCTATGGTGATTGCCCACTATCAACAAAGTCACTGCTGAAGAACACAAACACCACTCTCCAGCCTGAGTGAATTCTATTGCAATACAGGTCACTGCAGTGTGACTGGCACCTGAGCCTAATTGAGAAGTGAGACTGGAAACACAAAACCTTAACACCTTCTTTTGTGGGCTAAATGGCTTCTCAGCTTGGCAGAGCAGTGCATTATGTTGTGTTATTACAGACTGATTTCATTGATTATCTGCTTGCTCCTGTACCAAGAGACACTGACCAGGAAAAGACAGTCAACCTTGTAGTAGAGGGGAATGAGCGCAACTTCCCACCCTTTCATCTGCACCATCCCATATCGGTGGCCCTGTAATGCTCTCCTTCCCAGACAATGCTGGGAACTTGCTCCTGCACAGTAACTGTGTCACTATAAAAGACACCATCAACAGGAAAATCACAAAAGGTTACAGCTTTGTCTTCATTGAAAGGGAAAAAAAGGGTATTGAATTATCTGAACATTTAGTTCAATCTATAAAAGTTCCTGACTTTGGCAGAAATTGAAGGTTTTGGTTATTAAATAATAACAATAACAACAACAATACAAAACCCCATGTCCCCTACATGACTTTTAAGCACACCCAAAGGTGAAAGTTTGAAGCACTCAAGCTGAATTGGGGATCCCTACACAATGCCTGACACGCTTTTGATAAAGAAGTTTTCACAACGATCTTTAACCTGAACTTCCTAATGCACCACTTGAAGATATTTCCTTTTAACCTATTAATTGTAGTTTGTGACAAGATACCAACCCCCACTTCTCCACAACCTCCTTTTCAGTAGTTTTAGGCATCAGTAAGGTCTTCCCTCAGCCTCCTTTTGTTTACAGAATCATAGAATCATTAGGGATTGGAAGGGACCTCAAAAGATCATCTAGTCCAATCCCCCTGCCATGGGCTGGGACATCCCACCCTAGATCAGGCTGGCCAAAGCCTCATCTAGCCCAGCCTTAAACACCTCCAGGTGTGGGGCCCCAACAACCTCCCTGGGCAACCCATTCCAGGCTCTCACCACTCTCATGGTGAAGAATTTCCTCTTCACATCCAGTCTAAATCTACCCAGCTCCAGCTTTGCTCCATTGCCCCTAGTCCTGTTGCTACCTGATATCCTAAAA
>JAOXOE010000632.1:1016379-1045900 GCA_028565055.1 Phoeniculus purpureus | reverse complement strand
TTCTTCACAGTGAGGGTGACAGAGCACTGGAACAGGCTGCCCAGGGGAGTTGTGGAGTCTCCTTCTCTGGAGACATTAAAAACCCACCTGGATGTGTTCCTGTGTGACTTGATCTAGGTGATCCTGCTGTGGCAGGGGGACTAGACTAGATGATCTTTCGAGGTCTCTTCTAATACCTAATGTTCTGTGATTCTGTGTGATATATCTTCTCCACAATCACAGGTGATATTTGGTATATTTTCATATAATATTTAAATGTTATGAAATTGCATGAAAGCTATATAAGGCTTGCTCAGCAATCTTCATAAAAAATTATTAAATACAAAATATCAATCAGCAGGAGGACTATGAGCCAGAAATGTTCCCTCAAGGCCAAGAATCCAAATGGCATCCTGGAGTGGATCTGGTTATGATCATAAGTTGACTATCATAACAGCAATGAAATAACCTTGCAACTGTACTCTTACAGAACATTGGGATTGGAAGGGACTTCAAAAGATCATCTAGTTCAGTCCTCCTGCCACAGCAGGATCACCTAGATCAAGTCACACAGGAACATGTCTAGGCGGGTTTTAAACCTCTCCAGAGAAGGAGACTCCACAACCTCCCTGGGCAGCCTCTTCCAGTGCTCTGTCACCCTCACTGTGAAGAAGTTCCTTCTTACATTTATGTGGAACTTCTGACGTTCCCTGTCCAGACTTATAAAAGGAGCAGTTTTGCCTAATTGCCAATAATAAAAGTACTTTCCCCAATTGCTAAAAGAAAGAATTAAGAAATAAATATTCAAACTGCATTCATTGCTAGCTGCAGGAATGAATCAAGGGATACATAGCGAGACTGCACCACCATACAGCCAAACCCTCTATCCGTAAGGTTTAGAGCAGTCCCTGGAAGGACCTGGAGGAAAGTAAACATCCTCTGCAATGAACTGGCAACTAGTGTGGTAGAAAAATGTGTTTGTGAGTGAAGCTGGTATTCTGTTTTTCTGCATCCCCCCGACTCCACTCCTAGTATGCATGGAACCAGTATGTATGGGGTGGTTGTGAACATTTCAAGGTGAGACCTTCCTGGCATAGAATTCCTTCTATCTTTGAATGCTAAATTAAAAGGACAAAGTTATAACCACATTCAAACACCATTAATGGCAAGGTGATGAGGACTTTTATAATATGTTTAATAATACAAAGGGTTTATTTGATAATAAAAGGGTTTTCTTCCTTTTTCTGAGTAATTTCACCTTTGGTCAGTCTGGGTAAAGACCCATGCTGACCTGTGCTGGTATTTGCACTACACTGATTTTATACTAAGTCTAGGGACTGGGGGGATCTGTCGCCTTCTGGACTCACTCCCTTTACAATTAAGTACACAGCTGCTGACAACACTCATAAAGGGAATTTCCCCTCCCCAAAATAGACAGCAACTCTTTTTACAAGGAAAGGCCTCGTCTGAAAAAACCTCACGCTTCACACTGACGCAGGTGGCTCAGAAAAGGGATTGAGTATAAATCCACCAGTCTTGCACTTATGCTACAAACATAAAAGTGTGCAGTGAGTACAGATGAAAAGATCAACAATAGCACTTCATGCTACATACAGAATAGAAAATAATGGGAAGAAAACAGAGGGAGAGCATACTGAAATGAATGGACGTTTCAGAATTAAAAGCATATAAAGTGGAGGTTTTAAAACTAGCATCACTCACCCAAATCTCTAGAACTTGGTTGGTACTTTGAGTAGAATTGTCTTGCTAGCAAAAGATTTCCTAACATGATTTTTGCTGTTATTTTCTTGTCCTTCTGTAAGAAATTCCACGTCAGCTTGGAAATTACATGCTACCTTGCACAGAAGGTAAAGCTGGGGGAGTAAGATCTTCATTCAAAGATACTGTTTGCTTTTAAAGAAATAACTATCAAAAAAAATACTGCCCTTACCCTGATGTTTCTCAAGTACAACTTCAAATTTGACAGTTGATGTCTAAACCTCTGTGCATACATTAGCCTGATTATCCAAATTCATATTTGGAGAGTAACTGTGACAGACGCAAATGGCTCAAATTTCTTGCAACTCAGCTAAGATGCCTTGATGCTAATTTGCTTAAGCACACCAGCATCTGAACTAATAACAGAGACCAAAGGCACTTGTCCACTAACACTTGCAGAAATAGTATTGGGAACCAGGCAGTTAAAGAACCTTAACAATAAAACAAAGAGCCTCTCCTGGCAAAGAGGACTTAAATTCCCTAGGCAAAATAGCATCTTCCTTCGGAGACCTGCAAAAAAACCAGCATGGCAATTAAAGTGTCATTTCCCCAGAAGATCAATGGGCCACAGAAATGTAGAAAAACTGCAGTACTGCAGCTGTGAGCAGTTTGCCCAAAGCATTAGAAAAGAGTCATCTTCCATCTTCGATTTTTTTTAACCTTCTAGATAATTCTTTGCATTTCAGCTCTGCCACCCATTAAGGGGCAAATTTTCCATGTGGTTGTCTATGTGAGCAGGGACTGCTCTTCTGCGATGCAGTGAGTCACCTTCCCGTATTCTAACGGCTTGGTAGGTAAGTGAAGAAGTTTCCAACTTCCCTGCAAGTATTGGGGTAACAATGAACAAAGTTTCTCGTGGAGGATCTCATATAAGTCATGTGCTCCAGTTTGAGAAATGGACCCAGCACTGTGCTGGTAAATTCATTCTTTTGTCCACTTATCCCAACATTATTAAAGATTATTCTATTTTTAAACAAAAGTAAACATGGTCTGAGGCCAAGATTGATGACATATTTGCATAAAATTTTGCATGGAATACATCTAACACATGAAAAAGCAATCCAAAGCTTCATTACCCTAAAATTAACTAATTAGGATATAAAGAAAAACTGTGAAACCCTACGAGAAATGCTGTAAAACACAGGTTTTTCTTTTAGTGTTTGCTTTTCCTTTCTCAGTCATTTTTCCATAAAGGATCTTGTATCTCAGGATGAGTGCTGGTGCTGGTCATAAGGGAGAATTTCTATTTTTTTTTTCTATGAAAAGATCTGTCATTGCTGGATTTGTTTTGTCTCACCTTGGAACACAACCTTGACCTTTTTGCAGAGCACTACATTTGAAACAGCAGATCAATCAGCAGGAAATGTTTTGCTTGTTTGCCATAAGGATGCTCTATTTCATTAGTTTTGAAGCACTATTGGTGGGTTAGTTATAATCAATCATTCATAACAATATGAATGACCGTATTATTTAACTACTTTATTTATCATTATGAGTTATATACTATTATCTTCTGTAATTCTATGGAGGCTGGAGCTAGACAATCTTTTAGGTCCTTTCCAACCTCAAGCATACTATGATTGTGATAAATAGAAGCAGGAAGGAAACAAGAGCAGTAGGTCAGAGTTTGCATAATCGATGGAGTGAAGGCTGCTTTCCGAAGACTGAAGGTTGACAGGAGTTTTCAGCTGTCTTCCTTTTACGTGGTTTTAACCCTCCTAGAGCAGCTTTTTAAAGGACAGAGCTATTTAGAAATATGAGAGACTTCTTGAAATTGCCTTTCCAATTCAGTAAAGGAGGAGCTAGTACTTAAAGGCTTTTCTTTCCCTTTTGAGCCAAAAAGAACTTTGCTTTAATTTCAGTAGTTTTCAATCTAACAACAAAGCTGCCGGAAGAGTTTCAGAATGGGAAAGAAACTAAATGAAAGTTACAAATACGGTGCTTATTGACAAGTATGGAGAGAAGAATAAAGAGCAACAATGTGGCTTATGACCTTATTTTTCACCTGTAAAATGCTTTCTTGCTCGTTTTTTTCTGAAGGACAAGGAAAAAGGAATTTTAAGATCATAGGATCATAGGATGTTAGGGGTTGGAAGGGACCCAAAGAGATCATCGAGTCCAACCCCCCTGATAGTACAGTATACAGTATAAATGCTATTAAGAACTGAACAGAGCCCAAAGGATTGCAGCAGATTTACAGGTGAATGCTAGGATTTATAAATATAAATTTAGCCCTTCAACCAACAGTACGTGTGACTACTAGATTAAAGATGTAGCTCTTTATTTTGTAAATCCAGTCACTTTGGTACTAAGACATTGAGCTCTAACAAAGGAGGAAAAATCCTCTGACTTCAACAAGCCATTAATACTAACAGAAAAAGGTGGGATGTAATCAGAGAAAGAGCTGACCCTTCCCTGTCCAGAGGAGGAGCTGGCAAAATCTGTGCTGTGAGACAGAGCAGCTGTAGGAAACCACAGATTTTGTGAAGATCCGTGGTGTAAGGCAGCCCTACAAACAAAGACAAAAAATCTGAAGAAAACATATACTGACCTTGATCTGAATACTCCAAACCCATGGTAATGGCAGCCTTTTGTAAGAAAAGCAACACTAATGATGACATTCATTTGCTTATTACCTCATGTTCTTTGGTGAATTCACTGTCTGATGTATTAACAGGAGTTATCAGAATTCAGGACTGCTTTTATACATGACTTTCGTAGACATTTTGCAGCCCTGGGACTTGTGCTACTTTTGTAAGAGAATGAGAATGAAGAGGAGACGAAGTCCAAGCTTTAACATTAAGGTGAGTTATCCTGTTGTCTTTACCTGGCTCAGATCAGAATGTGTGTTAAAATCCACGTAATGCATTAGCCTTTTTAATTTACCAGCCAGATGATAGGATTAACTCTGAGCATGTGAAATTAGCCAGCCTGCCCTTCCTGCTCCCTTTTTAATCCAGCTGGCTGGCCAATAACAGTGCCTGCGAGCACTCACTGCTCAAAGTCACTGGATTTTTTTCTTTTAAATTCAGGCAGCAGAGTCTGTAATATCCCATTCCCTTTGCTTTTCATGTGCAGATACAGAGCCTTAGACAGCGATCAGCCCTTCGGGAGATACCTTTTCTAAAGGGAAAAGCTCAAGGCAGAGCACTGAAATTCTCTTTAAAAACATAAAACAAGAGAGAAACAGATTCATTTCCTCTGGGAAATGTCAGACTGCAGAGTTTCTCTGTCCATACTTACAAACACAAGCACATAAATAACAATCTTGAACCCAGTTTTCACTTTTCAAGAGGTGACCACAGAAACCTTAATTTGGGTGCTAAAATTAAAATTTCAGCACATCTCTTCCATGATGTTTTTGCTGTTCAGACCCACAGTGTCACCTGGCTCCCCTTTGGCCCTTCTGCCAGACCTCCATATCTCCCTGTGAGAGTAGCATATCGTGTACGCTCACCCCTGGGGACAGACCAAACCTCTTGAACCTTCACACTGCCAGGAAAGATGTTTGGAAACTTAGGTTTATGAAAATCAAAAACTGTAAAGCAAATATTTCATTCCTAGTGAATCAAGCTCAGATATGTGGTGACATAGCCTAATTCTAGACGTAGAATTGCCTAATGAGACTAAAAGTTGGACAGGGTGGTGATTTTTCATGGTTCCACATGCTACATATGGAGGCTGCTCCATAGATAATGGCACAAAGTAAAACACTTCATATGCTCAGAGACACTTCAGAAAGTCCAGAATTACAGGATGTCAGGGCTTGGAAGGGACCCTGAAAGATCATCCAGTTCAATGTCCCTGCCACAATGGGATCTCCTAGATCAATTTGCACAGGAACATGGCCAGCTGGGTTTTAAAATCTCCAGAGAAGGAGACTCTACAACCTGCCTGGGCAAACCTGTTCCAGTGCCATGTCACCCTCACTGGAAAGAAGTTCCTTCTCATGTTTATGTGGATCCTCCTAAGTTCCAGCTCACACCCATTGCCCCTTTTCCTATCATTACATGCCATTTAGCAGAGCCTGGCTTCATCCTCCTGACACCCGTCCTTTCCATATTTACAAACATTAATGAGGCCACCCCTCAGTCTCCTTTTTTCCAAGCTAGAGAGACCCAACTCCCTCAGCCTTTCATCATCAGAGAGATTTTCCCCTCCCTTCACCATCTTTGAGGTTCCGAGCTGGACTCTCTTAAGCAGTTCTGTGTCCTTCTGGAACTGAGGGGCCCAGAACTGGACCAAATATTTCGGATGTGGTCTCACGAGGGCAGAGTAGAGATCATGCCTTCACATATCTTTTGTACCTATGCTTCCATTCCGCAAGTGTTCTTCTCCCTACTTCTAATGCTATAAAAAATAGTGCTTTAGACTATCAATAATATATTAATACCAGCCTCCTCAACATGTCTGTGTTGGCAGGGCAACAAAATCCATCATTCTTCAAACTTTTACAACCATACATCACATAGTTAATGATGTGGCACAACTCCATCATGAAGAAATGAAGGAAAGACTCAGAAGTTGAAAGCAAGAAGCACTAAAAGCTGAACCCAGGAAAACTGTAAAGAATTTTGAAGTGTAATGCTCCTTAACTCAAAACCCAAGCAGGCAGCAGGCTTCTTATCTAGACATCGGAGTTTGTCAAGAGAGATGGAGCAACGCTGATGTAAGAAGTTTTGACTCAAATCCTCACCGTAAAATCTGCTCAGTAGCTGTCACGATCTGGAAAAGTTCCAGTTGTGAGGTATGATATTCTCAGTCTCAGAATCAAGACACAAATCGTATCATATGCATAGTGTAATTAATTGAAAACTTGAAGGTTTTGAAGTGCGTGATTCCTTAACCTGCATACAAAACAGAAGTTTTTTTTCAGCTACGTTCCTTATAATGACACACAGTAAACAGTCCCCTCAAGTCTACATGATACCTTTTAGCTTTCTCTTCTAGTAATATTTTCTGTCATTTTTATTAAATCATTTGACAGAACATCACCTTCTCTTCACCATGTTTTCCTTAGGTTCAGTTGTAGTACACACCTCTCAAACGCAGCTCTGTGAGATGCCTGAAAACACTGTAACACACCTTCTCACAGCAGCGAGTGTTCATAAAACAGAACCCATCAACTTCTACAAACTTTCTGCCAGGCAGGAATTAGAATATGAAAGCAGGCAGCTGGAATCACTTCTTTGAGGAAGAAAAGTATTTCCCCATCTCTTAACAGAGACAACGTTACAAACAGTTGAAGAACTAGCCCAAAAGGGGCCCTAGCTCAACACTAATAGTCACCAGGTTCTGTGAGGTATGTAGTGTTTGTTTTCTTTTCTGTTTCCAAAGTTTACGTTCAAGCACCAACAAACAACCTTGTCCCTCATGTAATTGACCTTCTATAGTCTGACTGCAGTCAAGAATCTCTGACTTTGTCAAGACCACAGCAAGGAATACTGGCAGTACTGGTTGACAACTGGCTGAACAGGAGCCAGCAGTGTGTGCCCAGGTGGCCTGGAATGCAAACAGCGTCCTGGCTTGTATAAGCAAGAATGTGGCCAGCAGGACTAGAGACGTAATTCTCCCCCTGTACTGGAGGGAAAATCTGATGAGGGGAGGCTGAGGGAGCTGGGGATGTTTAGCCTGGAGGAGACTTGTGTGTGTGGGGGGGCTTCTCCCTCTCTCCAACTCCCTAAAGGGAGGTTGTAGTCAGGTGTGGGTCAGGCTCTTCTCCGAGTCAACTAGTGCCAGGATGAGAGGGCAGGGCCTGAAGCTTCCAGGGGAGGGTTAGGATGGATGTTAGGAAGCCCTTCCTCACAGAAAGGATGAGCAGACATTGGACTGGACTGCCCAGGGCAGTGGTGGAGTCCCGATCCCTGGAAGTGTTTAAGGACAGACTGGCTGTGACCTTTAGTGCCCTGGTCTGATTGCTGTGGTGATGTTAGGTCATGGGTTGGGCTTGATGACCTCAGAGGTCTTTTCCGGCCTCAGTCATACTGCAGTTCTGTGAATTGCATCTTATAATGCCACTAAGCTCCCCCTATTTAGAAAATGCAAACTATGAAAACCCTACCTTCAGGTCACCTAAAGTTCTAAAATTTATTTTTCTCTTTTCTCCATAAAAAATGCTGCACACAAGTGTGTACTTGCAGGATCTAATAGCAATCAATAAAAATAAGGCTGAATTAAAATATTCAAAAGACTTCTTAAAATGAGTAAACATGGTTAATGATTCATGTTTGCACATCTGAAACACTTTTGTCTCTGATATTGGCGGCATACTTCACTGATACCAAAAGGAAACCTAAGCCTAGCCAATTTATAATCCTTAGGGAAAACAAGGATTTCAGCGTTCCAGGCATCAACTCTTCTCTCTTCCAGACTGTAAGCTACACTTCAAATTTTGTGCACCTTGTACTTGACTCTATTTGTAGTTGCTAGGATTTTTGTATGTCAATGTTCCAAAAGCAACACAAGGATTGCATTGCGTATACTCAGTTTTGCACCACAGTGAGGATTTGATGTTACCGTTTAATGCATGACTTCATGTTTACTCTGACTCAGTTAACTTGGACTTTAAAGCACAAGAAATCATTTTGTACAAAGTGTACGAGGATGATCAGCACTGCAGAGTCTCAGAGAGCATTTCCTTTGGAAGAAAACATAAGAGAGAAAGAGTGGTTTAATCATTGAAAAGAGAATAGGTATGGTACAAGAGTTTTCAACTTACAAGCTTTCTTAGGTTCAATGAATGAAATATGAGATTGTTCTTTATTTCTTCAATTTGTAAGAACAGACCAGTGAGCCATTGTGGTCTTATCCAAGCACTTAATGTTCAACTGTATGTGATTTACAGTGATAAAGAGAGCCATTAGCTTCAAATAGTTTGTTCTAAGAGTTTCATCTGCAAACTCCAATAAGAGATACATGGATGTTGGTGACTTGATAGCTCTAAAAGGTAATTTATATGGCAGAATATCAAAGAACACATTAAACTTCAAGTGTGTATTCCCAGCTATCCTCATTCCCAAACAGATCTCATGAAAATTTATAAGCATCAGGGAACAGATAAGACATGGCTTAGCCAGTTTTTCTAGCTGCTAGCAGTGGTCTGGGTTAGACAAACGATCCTTTCTGGTTTTTTTCATTTTCTTGAAAGGGATGGAAGGGCTGAGCCAACCCTAGGCATAGCCATTGCAACAGAGCTCTGCAGTGACAGTAGACACAAATGCAGTCAGTAAAGTTCAAAGATTGCTTTCCCCTGCAGCTTTGTCATCAGGGATACCCAGAGAGGGAAGAATCACAGAATAATCATGGCTGGAAAAGACCTAGATCACAGAGTCCAACTATACTCACAACGACAAGAAAACTGAATACCCAAATGCGTGATTCATAGACAAACACAAACTAACCCCCTACGTGCCTGCCGCTATGGCAGGGCATGAAGCACCATGTTTATATGTGAAATAGAAAGTCTACACAAGAAGTGGTGAGCTAAGGAGTTGCCGCCGAAGGAAAGGCCAGAAGTGCAATGGTAACATCAAAACGTTAGGGAGGATGGAAGGCATGACAGGAAGAAAACAAGATACACAGGCATATAATCTTTAGCCTGCAAGTTCACTGACTAGTTTTAATGGATAAGCACACAAGGAAACTTGCCAAGTGAGAAATGCTGGAAGAACAGTCAATAAAACCAATAGCAAAACTAGTTTGCAGGCATGAATGGTCCAACTGACAAAAAACCCGACCCAAATCATTACAAGACCTACTCTGTCTTTATATAAAGCAATTAACTTGGGAGGCAGGTAGATCACTGCTTAAAAATTCAGACATTGATTTTGGCTATGGGTGTTGTTTACACAAATGTTTATGAAACACATTAAAACTCACAGGATGCTGTCCAGCCACAAGGTCCTTTCCCTCCAATAATATCTTAACTTGCAGAGTTTGCTGGAATCTCTGAAGAAGCTAGCATAACCATAAACTAATATGTTTCCATAAATAAGTATTATTACATCTGTACTGCCCCGAATGTTTCATGGAGATCAATCATCACAGAGCTGTTAATGAAAAGGCTGGCTGTTTGGCTGGGCTAGATGCTCACTGAATCCTTTTTCAGAATGCCTCACTATTTGTAGGTTTGCAGAATATATTGACATCCACATAGGTGCAAGGTAGGCTTTCTGAAAAATTGCTGTTGGGGAAAATTCACTAGTACTACCTGGTAATGTGAAGGGTTCAGTTTTAGGACTCAAACCAGACATCTGAAAATTTGGCCAATTTTCAAACCATAACAGGTGACAAGAAAAATATCTTGGTTCAGTTCTGCTAGAGACAAAACGTCCTTCCATCTTACCTCAGGCAAAGAATTTTAAGCAGAAGATGATGAAAATTACTTCCATCCCATCATTTTGTGACCATGCTTAGGGGTGCCCATTTATTTCAGGAATGTTGTAGTTTTAGGATGTCATGACACTTCTATAACTGCAGCGCTTTTTACCACATTTGTTGAGAGTCTGACACCTTCCTCAGCCCCTGATTTGTCAGGTCACTTCTGTTAATGTAGTCTTCTCATTTATGGAGTTAATGCTGTGATTCCTGGGGACATTAAGTACGCCAATCAAACAGAAAAACTGTGTGGGAAATGCCGATGAGATTTCAAATGAGATTCCTTCCTTTTTCTGGAAAACCTTCTCCATAAGAATGCATCTAGTATTGCATGATGACTCCTAAGTCATCATTATAGCACAGAAATTGCATGTGGTGAACACAGGAACCAAACTGGATACTGTTTGGGAAAATAGAGCAAGGTATGTTTTTCTACCTCACACAAAGAAAGCATTTGTGATAAAATTACATTAAAAAAATAAAAAAGGCTTGTCTGGGGCTTTCACACCAGGGCTGGCTACAGTGCTGAAAGGCAGCAATTAGTAACTGGGGTTTTTGTTGGGAAAACTCCAATATTTGGAAGCTGAGTATTTACTTCTCTTAAACTGTATTTTCCTGAGCAATGAACAGTCCAGAGATTGAGCAGAAGATGTCAGAAGAACAAGCAGGCAGGATGTTTAAGGAATTAGTCCTAAGAGTTCATATCAAAGGTATCAAATTATTTTACCTCTGGTATAACATAAAAAAAAAAAATCTCAAAAAACCAAAAACTGAAGCGATAAATAAGGTGCTTGAAATAGTAAAATGACGCCAGAGAGGGATAAGTCCAGAACTAACTTGGGTTAGGGTGTAGAGTATATCCCCACTCCTGCAGAGCTGCATTCAAGACCAGCAGAGGCATTTGTGGTCACTCTTGATGCCCCTATGCACTAAAAAGTAGACATCAGAGTCAAGAGACAGCAGACAGGTCCTGCCTGTTTATTTTAAACAGTAAGCAATCACTTATATACTTATTAAGAAGAGTAAGATTTAGAACAGTCTGTACGGATGGATCGTTATTTACCGCTACAGACAGCCATTAAAGAAGCTACTTTCCCTACTACTAAGAAGGACTGAGCTTCTTTTGGCACTCTGCCGGGTCATTCTGTCTCACACTCTTTCTACCACAACAATAGTATTTCTCTGAGTAGCAGACTTTTTTACATTTGAGTTGTTCTGTGCTTCTGCTCAAAACTTGTCCTCCAATGAACCTAAAAATCACTCTTCCAGTAGCAAAATTTCTGCTGACTGGGAGCTTACTCTCTTCCATCTGGGCCATTTTTCTACACTTTCTCCGAGTGAAATAAGCCAATAAAGGTTGTTTCTCTTTAGTTTCACTCTTACATTTCTCATTACTTGTGCAACCTTGCAGTCTCATTTCTCATTACTTGTGCAACCTTGCAGTTTCAGACACTGAGGGATCAGAGATGTCACTAACAGAAGTAATTTCCACGTGACCCACAGAGGGAAAGTTGGTGTGTCTCACTGCCTCCAGATTTCATGATCAGTGCTTCAACAGGCTACAAATTATCTCCAGGCAAATTCTTGCCTTTTGCCTTTCCTCCTTCTTTCTCTGATATCATATGATCCTCAATGGACAGTGTCTTGCATGCAGCATGCAGGACCCTGAGCACTTTACAAGACTGAAAACTATTTCGGAATATATTGTGCATGTTGAAAATTCTAAACCAAAATCACACACAATGCAGATAGAAGTCCTCTTCCATCAAACATAGCTTGTAGTTGCCCAGATGAACATGCCACCATCACATCACTTTTTTGGAAATGTTGAAGTGTTTGCATTTCCAGCACATTAACACGAGGTGTATCCCACTCTGTTGCACAAAATTAATTGTTATTCCATCTGTCTCATTCTTCCCTCCAAAGGTTTCACTATCATAGAATCATTCCGGTGGAAAAGACCCTTGGGATCATTGAGTCCAACCATCAACCCTACTCTACAAGTTCACCTCTAAACCAAATCCCCCATCACTGCATCTAAGTGACTTTTAAACACATACAGGGATGGGGACTCAACCACCACCCTGGGCAGTCCATTCCAGTGCCTGACCACTCTCTCCATGAAAAATTTCTTCTTGATGTCTAATCTAAACCTACCCGGTTAAAGCTTGGAGCCATTCCCTTTGGTTCTGTTGCTAATTAACTGTGAGAAGAGACCAGCACCATCTCTACAATGTCTCTTTGTAAACTGGTAACTGCATGAAGGTAATAAGGGATCATTTCAGTGAAAACTATTGCAGTCTAACTTTTTTAAGCAGCATAAAGAACAAGGTAACTATTTTTTCCCCTAAAGAATCTAAAGTCATCAATTTCTCAAAATGTGATTTCGCATTTTTTGTCACAGACTTTGTGTGTAAGAGGAGCCAAGAACTTGATTGTTACTATTTTATAAAAGAGGTTGTTTGCATTTCCAAGCATCTTTTTAGTTTGTTAATAGCTGTTGAGTATAGGGTTTCATTGATTTATTAAGTCACAGACATTTTTCCTGTCTCTGATATTGAGAGGAGCTAGCTGGAAAACAATACTGGCTTTGTAAATGTAGCAAGAGCTTAAAGCAGTGGAGGCTAAGGTATTATTTTCTGTGAAGGGACAAGGGGAAAAAAGGAAAGCTGTTCCAGAAACCAACAACAGCACAGGGTTAAGTTACACATGAGGATGCTTCAGTCAATATTTATCTCTCAGATCAATAAAACTTGATGTTCACCTCAGTGAAATCAATAACTCCTTAACTTAAGTATTGCTGTTCTTTGGCTCAGTCTGCATTTCCCTGTTTCCAGGATCTAATTTCAGTGCTTGAAATCTTAAACTTTATCATCAAACCACCTGATCATTGCGTTTCCAGAATTTTTACTGTGGTCTCCAATACCAAAGGCAAATAAAGAATGTTACTCCCTTCAGTATGTACTATTTGCCTTCATGCTAGAGGGAGACAGATACTGTCTGTGTAAGTACATTTGCCCGGCTGCTATGTGACTGGCTGCCAGCAACATATTCAGCTCCCAGCACACAGAATGAGCTGAGAGTAAAGGCTGCACTAGTGATCCTTAAGAATCAAAGTTTTGCATGTTATCTAGTCATTATCCACAAAGGAAACAAAAGCAAGGAATTCTCACTGCCAGAGACTGAACTCTTGCACATTAGCAGAGCACCATCCAGCTTCAGATGGATTTTTCCATAACTCAAATTTTTGTCTAAGACAGGGTAAGAGGGCCTGAGGAAGTTGTTGTACAGCTGAAAGCATGGGCAGAAGCATTAACAAAGATGTTGACACCCTTCCTAGTATCTCACCGGTGCTGAAAAAAGCAGTCTCTTAATGTTTGCATTAATACCTGGCTTCTGGTTTGGGGACAGTCCTTATCAGATTGTTTGGATAAGCTGTCATAGTGTTATCAGTGCTATCTGCACCCAGCCTGAATCCTAAAGACCCAGAGCTTTATTGCACCTATTAATGACAAAGTATTGAACACTGAAAACTCTGGCTGCTTTTCACATCAAGATTACTATAGTGCCCTGCAACGAGGAAATGCCAGCTGAATCTTAAAAAGGGCTCTGTAGCAGCATAGCAGTTAGCAAGCTGATGGGCATTAGCCTTTCTCATGGCATCTGAGTGTCAACTGCCAACCCTTGTTAACACATTCCTCTTTTTCCTGCTCTCCACGTCTGGACCTGGGTATTTTGGTACTTTTCTAGTCCTTCTGCTTTCTTCAGCTACGCACGGAGGAATTCTCCCCAATGCCAAGCAAACCCCAGTCTTTCTCAGCAGCAGAAGTGACAAACAGTCCCTCTTCCTGCTGATCAGGGCTCTCTAAAATGGCGGCGGCCTCAGGGCCCCTGCGACGTGCGGGACCCAAGATGGAGACCGACCGTATGGCTGCGTCAGCAGGGCCGCCCCCTCCCCCCGCACGTGGCTGAGAGGGTTTTCCAGGAACCTCTCTCTCATCTCAGCTACAGGATGAAAAAAGAGGAGTTCCTTAGCTCACCGGATGCTGAATGTCTGCTCCGTGGAGGGGGGTGGTGGTAGATCTGCACCAAAGTCTTGCTTCTCCAGTCCGTGGCATCAGGTCTGGACTGAGCCTCTCCCCTCTGCGCCGGGGTCTGTGCAGGCCGCGGCTGTCTTTGTGATTGTCCCTGCTGGTTACAGGAGCCGAGCGGACCTGACCCGACCCGACGAGCCCCTTCTGTCCTGGGGCAGGGAGCCACTGGAAGCCGTCTTCCCCCCACACTGCCCCAGGAAGGGGTGGTGGGGGTTAGCACAGGGCTGCACCCCCGTGCTGGGCAGAAGGCCCTCAGCAAAAAAGGAAGGGCCTCGATCCCTGTCTGCTTTTATCTGCTCACCTAGCCACACCCGTTAAGGGCAGGTAGTTGGGACAGTGTCACCTCCCCCAGGACAGGTCACTGGGGGGAGGGGGTCCTCTCAAAGCAACAGAACCTTTTCTTTTCTTCATGAAAGCACAAACCTGTAAATCCGGAAATTCTGGTAATTTTCAAACTACAACAGAGGCCCCTTCCAACTCAGGCAACTCTATGATTCTATGCAGCCTTGATAATGAGAATTCTGGTACGGGCTATTTGCTGTGCTGTACATCTCCTACAGAATTAGATTTTAAATAGTGTTCAAACTCTAAAACATTTTATCACCATACCCACTGTCAAAATAAAATGTTTGAAAAAACCTAACTTGTATTTAAATGGCTATTATCTTCAAATCATGGCCCAGTAGAATTGCTCCTCACAGGACATATCAAAAAGTGCATCAAAGGTTTATTTGTTTTTTATTACAAGTACCTGATTTTATCCATATTCTCCTTTTTTTTCCCCTTTTACTTTACATTTGGCTGACCAAACATGATCCATTCATCCTATGCCAAAGACCAAAAAAAGGCAGATCATTTTCTGGCATTTCATGGAACTAGCTCATGGCAGGGTGCTGTCAGAGGTCTGGGCCAGTGCAAGGCAAGGGAAAAGAACAAGCAGCAGATGAGGGTCCACAGCAAAGGGCAAGACACAGATCTTTCCTCTCAGTGAGAACAAGCCTTTAGATGAGTTCTGTTATCTTTGCTGTCACCATTCCATCTTGCCCAATGCATCAGCTCCTCATTAGTAGCTGAACTGATCCTTGTTTAGTTAATAGATCTGTAAGGGGAAGAAAATGTACAATGTACAGACACTACCAGCCCAGAGTTTTGACAGCTGGGAAGGTCAAGGCTCATGGCACACTCATCATCATGGGCAAGAGAGGTGTCATGGATCAGAGGGCTAAACCAATGTTGAGGAAACTCATACACTTGTATGAGATTGAAACCTGAGAGCCACTAGCTTCAACCAGCTTGCAAAAGGACCACGGCTGATCTGGCTGAGCTCTCTCATTTTTACTGCCTATCCTGAATCCTCGAACAAGCCTTACCTTGGGCTCAACTCCAAGGGGTACATACTCATCAAAAGTTTGGGTTCTGATGACAGAACGATGTCTTAACAAAAGCATACAACTGACAAATTCCTGAACAGCTCTCACCACCAAGCTGCTCACAGCTTTTTCGGCAAGGTGACATCTCATTAAACCCTGAGACAAGAGGGATTTGAAGCTTTGCCCAAGGTGATCTGTGCGATGACTGAAGACATGGACTCTCTGGCATGCAAAGCGAGAGAATCTTTTATTTGTTTAATGCACATCTCTTTTATACTGTCATATTGGCTTAATCAGCCACTGCCCCACATCCACCAGGGGAGCCTATCACAAGCATAATATGGCCCTGATGTTGCAAGGAATGGAGCACACACACATCTTTCATGCACCAAAGCAGACGGTTTTCTGCGTGTTTATCGCTTGCTGAGGTATGCTGGTGGATGCTATGGCTGGCCGGATGGCTCATGTTCCTCCCATGTTTTTCCTCTCTTTATCTTACTTTTCTTCTTGTTATGCAAGTGAGTGGAGCGAGCTGGCAGTACAACAGACGAAGCATTGCAAACCCTTTGGGTAATGCTGACAGACCTGGGAAATTTTAAGAGTTCAGAAACTAAGTTCAGCTCCTGTGAGCACTAGACTGGCCGTTTAGTGAAAACTACATCTTTTCAGAGGGTTGTTGAGAACAGCTCTATGTTCACATTTCTCTCAGTATGACACTGGACTTTCTTCAGCAAATATGAATAGATCTGGGACTGATCTGCAGCAACCCAAAACTATTTCCATAGGTTTCTCATGCAATTATTTTCCTTTCCTTAACTTTCTATTCCGTCTCCCCCCTGCAGTAAGAACACACTTGTTTTCCCCACTCAGTTAATGACCCGTTTTACTTTCTGTGTTGTACTTTTTATTTCTCCCCGCTATACATGAGGACATTTGCATCTGTATACTACAACATTATTTGTTAATGACAAGCTATCCCTCACCCATTACTTTGCTCAGGTTTTACTACCTATCATCATTTTATCTCCAACGATCTTATGCAACTTTTGGCTGGAAAAAGAAGAAGAAAACACTTGCTGTATGGTTATGCCTTGGGATCCTGAAATCAGAAATGCAGAACTATTCTGAACCAAGACATTGCCATTTCCTTCCACAATAACTTTAGTCACAATTACATCTGAAAAAGGCTTATAAAGAGCACTGGGAGAGCAGCAATAGTTGCATTTTCAGCCTCAGAGATCACAATGTGCCATTCTAGGTTGCATTACTTTGAGTAACACTTGCCAAGGGCACTGAAGAGCAAGGCACTTAATTATGAAAGAAGGGTCATTGATACGACTTGTAAGAAATGAATCACTGCAGCAAGTACAGCACTCAGAGCAGTAGTATTTATCACTGAACAAAAATATACCATTACTTAGTACAATGACAACATGAATTTTGGAAGGCCATTGAGAACATCCCTTCCTGGTGTTTTTATCACTCTGTCTAAATTATCACTTCCAGTTGTTCCCCTCTCTTTCTCCTATAGGGACACCCAGGTTTGCATGATGTTACCTCTTGAACAACAGCATCCATTTTGCAGGATAAAGTCCTGAGGCAGCATTTGCTATGGATTAATTAACCTATAGTTTATCCTCATCTCTTCTGAAGCCTTTGAACACATGAAGGAACCGTAACAGCTTTCGCTGCATCATTTTGGGATGATATTTCTGAAGGACTGTCTGTTATCCTGTATCTTATTGCAAGACACAAATCCATCTGTTGACTTCCTGCCCAAGAAACCATCTAACTCTTCATCTATAGTCGTCTTTGTCCCCTGACATGCATTTTCCCCTTTAGGATCTTTATCTAAACTCAGATGCCTTTACCGAAGTAGGGCTATCATTAGTAACAAGAAGCATAAACACATGACTTTGAACGCAGTACTCCTAGAAATATGTTAAATATTGTGACTCTCTCTCAGAGAAAGGAAAAAGTTCTCTTGTTGACTCCACTCTAGTCGATCTATTTCTGCACTGGGCAACCAGACTTCAGTACTGACATTGTTTAAGGAACACCCCACCCTGCTCACTGAATGGTTGGGAGCTACTGGATCAGTCTAGTAAAATTGGCTTAATTAATCTCTGAGAGAAGCACTGTGCCCCATCCACAGCTGAACCACTTCTTCATATTTTCCCAGCAATTAGACTGTAAAAAACTTCAGTCAACTGAGGAATTCCACTTGAGTTTATACACAGAATAGAAGTTTCCTTGTTTAAAAGGTGAAAATGCTGGGAGTAAAGCAAATTGCTTTTTCACGCACAGAGGGAAGGGACAGAAGCAGTCTGAATTGTATCCTGCAAAGAAGCTGCAGATTGCTGTGTTGTCTTTCAGGTATTAAACACAACATCTGTTCCCATGTTTTGTCCATATGGAACCAGGTTGCAATAGATGTGGCTTCATCCACCATAAAGCTTATAAGGACACATTGATTAGAACAACCACTGAGCAGATGAGAGGGCAGGGAAAAGAAAGGAGCTTTGGTAGCTCCTCATCAGAACGATAATGCAGCAAAAGCTTTTGGAGAAAGCAAGAATAACCAAGTAAAATGTCATTTTGCCTGTAGCTTGCATTCTACCTGTTGACTCTGTTAAATCCCTTAACATTTGTAAATCAAATCATTTAGTGTGGTAAAATTAATCAAGGCCATCTTAATGCCGTGTCTATTTGATTTACACCCATCATTTCTGGGGGAGGTCAGCTGCTTACACTACAAGATTGAAAATGTGTTGGGGGTTTCCTAGGGAAGGGCAAGAGCAAAGAAAGAAAGAATAGATTTCATAGAAGATGAGTTTGGTTTATGAAACAGCAATAGTTTCTTATTCCTCTCCAGCTTTGTAAGGATTTGTGCGTCATATGATAAAACTGGAATTTACACACTGTGGCTTTTTTAAGATTCAGGGTAACCCAAAGCATCTAACAAGCTTTTTCCCCACCATGCAACAACTGGACAGGTAAGTGCAGAGGCACTTCTGCATTGAATGAAATATCAAGGGCTCTAGCAAGTAAAGAAGGGAAAATGACTACTTTGGGGCTGTATGCCTGTCTCGGAACAGCCCACACTACAGGCAGTACTTGGTTGGAAGCCTTCCCTGCTAATGGTATCTTGCACTGCTCCTAGTTGTGTAGGAATGATGTAGAGAAGAGACTTCTAGCTTCAAGCCCTTCCCAGTAACATGGACTGTAGGCTTCAGAACAAGTGGGTGCTTCTGCTGGAGTGTGCTTAGAGGTATATACAGTATGGAGAGCTTGTCACCGTGGTTATTCTGCTGCTTCTGTTTCACCTATCCCTCTGGCTTCTCTTTAATTGGATCTTGATGATCCCTCTTCTCCTTCCAGCCTTACTTGCCTTTTTCTTTTTTTAGTTTTGGAAAACTATTCTAAAGAGCAAGAGTTACCTATGCTAGGATGCTGTGTGCACAGAACTCCGGTGGTATAAGTCACCACGTACAATTTCTACTGTCTGAATGCCTGGCTTGTCTTTTTAATGGATAAAAACAATATGAACCCATGGCAAGCCTTCATTAGGATAAGTAAAACAGAAATACAGCACACATGAAAAAGCAAATGCAGTCAAGATACTAAATATTATTCCATATAAAAATACAACTTAGGAGGTTTAAGGATCTTCCTTGCATTTTTTGCCTAGTTGGGCAATACTGTAAGATTCAGTGACGAAACATGTGACACACACTGAATCTGCCCTAATTTAAAAGCAATTTATCCTAAGGATTAATTTCAAAACAGGCTGTTCTTTTTGGTGTGCCCATGAGATTCAGGGTTGCAGAAGACAGGTACAACACAGGCCAAGTGAAAAACAAACACACCGCCATTAATCTCTGCTCAGCAGAGCCTCCTATGCCATGTTTCAGTATAGCAGTGTCCCTGATGGACTCCCCAGATGGCAGAGTTGAGATGAACCAGTAGGTTAGGCTCAGGTAGGATGTATGAAAGCTGCAGCCTGGTAACATGGCACTTACTTTGCCTCTTTTTACACAGGTATCTCTTACAGCACTTAAATGAAGTTCCTGCAGCTTCTGAATCAGAGAGGAAATAAATCTCTTCAACTAGGATTTTATTATTGTTTTCTACATTAAGGCAAACAAATCTGTCCTAGAGTATTTGAAATACCTCTGAAGTTTCTCTCAAGTTGCTCAGCTGTCCTAGCTTAGGCAGGAACAATTTAAGAAACCAGTTCTGCTGGAGCCCATGGTGTTTATTGGAAGTTACAGTTGTCCTAGAGTCCCTAAGCCACTGATGCCACAGGTGTGCAGGCTTCCTCAGAGAGAATGTGCTTTTGTGAGGAGTTTAGTATTGAAATAAATAATTACATGCTTATTTGGAATCAAATTACTGAAGGCTCAACCTTTTTTGAAGGGTGGAGACTTCCGAATGAAAGAGATAACCATGTGTTTTCCTAGGCTTTTGATGTTGAAAGCCATTCCAGAAAAATTCCAGGCAAAAATGAAAGTACAGCAGTGTGAAATTGCCCTCAATGAAGAGTTTTTACAGCTGCATATTTATTCTGCCCACTTTCCTCCTTGAAATTCACACTTCTGCTCTGTCATATGAGATTTTCGAAACGTTCACCGCAGCTTTCACCAGTGTGCAAACCTTACTTGCCTGTTGGTAATTTAAGAGCTCAAGAGGCAGCACTGAATGAATTGAATGAATTCCCATAGTCATATCCTGCTTAATCGAATTCTGCAGTTGCCCCTAAATTAACTAAAGCCAGGAGGCAAAAACAGATGTGAACAAAGAGTTCTGTGAGATCTGCAGGATTTAGAAAACTCCTTTTCAGTTTAGGTTTCTCAATTAAGTGTAGAAAAAATTACAGTTCATTTGGCTCTTTGTGTCACCTAACAAGCTGTCTTCAAAACACTGTAAGGCTTTGTAAGACAGCTCCAGCCCCATTAAAGAACCCGCAGGCTGGGTTGTTCAGCACTGACAAGAGTTGAGTTCAGTCTTGGGAGTCCCTTTAACCTGCCACACTTCTGCACAGGGCAATCCAGATGCCCTCAAAATGCTGGACATCAGGATGCCAGAAACAGGACTTTGTTTTACATCTTTATCACCTTTTGTGTATCTGTACTCCCTTTGTTGGCCATGAGTTGGGATTAAAATCAGTTGCATTCCCAGATTTCATTAACTCTAAGATCATGCAGTACTTTGATAGGTGCCAAGTCACCCAACCTGCAGAGCAAACTGGTTTGTTTCCCTCCAGCACAGGGGCTGACACAGAAGTAGCACAGTCAGGGAGTTGGGTTCATGGTGGCACAGGGCTACTGTGGCGGGATGGATTCATAACCCTCCTGAGCAATGAACTTGAAATGCAATGGAAGGGGTAGGATTTTATATTTATCTTTAGGCTGTTGGCGAAGGAGGAAAGTGACTCCATCCCAGCACATGTTCCCAGTCGCCAGCCTCCTACACAGGCTAAATGCCTCAGACACATTGACTGCTTAGATTATGATAGCTAGTTTATGTACTAATAGTAAAGCAGACAGGGAGCAAGAGAGATGTTACAATAGACAGAGGGGATATACTGCTTCCTGGAGAAACCAATTTAAACTTATTTGCTCTCCAAACTGAAGCAGGGATCAGACCCTTAGCCAGGCCTGTGTGTCTCCTAACACTGTTTCTTACAGAACTTAAAAGATACTGAAGAACCAAGACAACATCTAATCTACAACCCAGTGCCTCAAGTCCTAACCCTAATGAAAAAAGTACAACTTCTATACAAAGTGGAAAATTCAGACCAGGAACATGCAGAAGGACCCACAGTTTCAACTTCTTATTTGGATAGACCTTATTTAAAAAGGGATAGGTCTCTTTCCCATACCCTAGCTGAATGTTTGATCATTCAAACCAGATGCACGCTTTTGTGCTTAAGTCTGTACAACTGCATCTTGCCGTCTACACAGGTATTTCACTGCAGAGGTAGGAAATGCACAATTCAAACCTCTTTTGTTTAGTCCTCAGCTACAGCTTTATGCTATACATTAGCTGTGTGAAACCGTAAAGTTGTATGAAGCTCTACTGTTGACGAACAGCTAAAACTTTCCTATACACTGCTCATCCACTTCAATGTAACATGTAAGACTTTTTTTTAGAAAGAAGTAATACCCTGTTGTAAAATCTTGATGATGCTTAAGGAAGAAAAAAAACAATTCAGTATCAAGGACTGAAAAGATCCTAGGAAGAACCACTTTCTTTGATAGACAGTTTTTCTTGTCTATGATTATTCTACGTATGCAAAAACAATCTTCAGCATGTCGATCGATCATGCTCTGGCTCAGACCTCGCATGCAAACAGCATAATATGAATGAATGCTTTTTAAAACCATGCACCATCAAAATACATTCTCTGTGTTTGTCTACTTCCCTTTGTTCCCTGTACAGGCTGATAGCTCCTACAGAGTGTTAACGTCCATAATGTTCATAATGATCTTGGCTAAATATATGATAATAGCTCTAGAAGTACAAGAAGTGCCATCAGGTGCAATTTATTATTTGCAGGAAAATGCAAGGCAACTGTGGCACTTCTCTGCTTGGAACAAATAGGAAAATCAGCAGTTTTCATGTGTATCATTGTAGAAAATACAGGTAGAACCATAGAATGTTCTAGGCTGGAAGGGATCTCTAGAGGTCATCTAGTCCAACCTCCCTACACAGGGACAACTCTACCTAGGTCAGGTTACTCAAAGCCTCATCAAGCCTGACCTTAAATGACTCCAGAGATGTGGGCCCCACCACCTCCTCAGGCAGCCCATTCCAGCCATCAACCACTCTCACACTGAAGAACTTTCTTCTAATAGCCAGCCTAAATCTATCCTTTCCCAGCTTGAACCCATTGCTCCTTGTCCTATGCGTACAAACCCTCCTGAAAAGACCTTCCCCTGCCTTTATCTAGGTCTCCCTCAGGTACTGGAAGGTCAAAAGAAGGTCCCCCCAGAGCCTTTTTTCCTCCAGACTGAACAGTCCCAACTCTTTCAGCCTCTCCTCATATGACGGGTGCTCTATTCCCCTTATCATTTTAGTGGTCCTCCTCTGGATGTGCTCCAGTCTGTGTACATCCTTCTTGTGCTAGGGCTCCGGAACTGGACACAATACTCCAGGTGAGGTCTCATCAGAGCAGAGTCGAGGGGCAGAATCACTTCTCTTGCTCTGCTGGCCACAGTTCTTTTGATGCAGCCAGAATACGATTGGCCTTCTGGGCTGTGATTGCACACTGGTGGCTCATGGCCATTTTATTTCCACCAGCCCCAATCCCTTTCCACAGGACTGCTATCCAACTGATCTCTCCCAGACAGTACTGATGATGCTGATTAATTGGCCTTGTTGAACCCTGTTGAAATACAGTGTCATGTTGCTTTTCTTTGCTGGATCAAACAAAATTGTATTTGCTTTGTATCAAAATTCAGCAGCGGAAAATTCTTTCCAAATACAGGATTTTTGTTTTGCTTTCTTACATAATAATTGTAATTCATTTCCACCGTGGCAACTACAAGTCTTGAATGTAGTTTCTGGCAGTAGCATAAGCCCCAGTCAAATGTGAGACACTACTGTGCCGCATGAGAATACAAAGAAACAGTCCTCAAGTCCTAGGAGTTCGTAAAGCAACTGCATCTATGCACTTTTACTCAGGAATATTGAAGTGACTCTTTGGACACTACCTGCATGTTCTGGAGCCAGCTTCAAGTGAGTCATCCTGGTTTTAACTCGGAAGATCCAAATTAAAGAGAAGTGGGATTCATACACACATAAAAAATGTCACATAGAATCATAGAATCATTTAGGTTGGAAAAGACCCTTGAGATCATTGATTCCAACTATCAACCCAACTTACAAGTTCACCCCTAAACCAGATCTCCCAAAACTACATCTAAGCGACTTTTAAATACATCCAGGGATGGGGACTCAACCACCACCTTGAGCAGCACATTCTAGTGCCTGACCACTCTTTCCATGAAGAATTTTTTCTGGATGTTTAGAAAACTCAATTTCCAACGTGAAACTTAATTTCCAACCACGGAACAGAGGTTGGCATCTTGCTCCTGCCACACTTTGGGTAGGGCTAATACTTGGTTTTCTAGTTAAAAACTCCTTTCTTTGAAAGCCTAGTGAGCGAATATAATGAAAAATAAAATGTATGTCCTGGAGAAAATTAAGATTATGGAAGTTTTGTCTTGGAAAGAAGAAAAATTCTGGTTTTGATTAAAGAAACAAATAAAATACGGTGAAGGCTGTCATTTTGACAGCTATCACAGCTGAAGCAGAAGGCAAATTCCAGCACTGACTCGAAATGCCACAATGGTAGCAGGCACTAGGTTTCATCCTGGTTTTGTCATGCCTGCCCTCCTCTGCCAGCAAGATTGCAAGGAAAAACTAGAGACTGAAGCTGCTTAATTTCTTAGTTTGCCATTTCTCTTCCCCACCTCTGGCTTTTTGCCAGCGTATCTCATTATTTTCTTTCCATGAGCACACTGGACTGCTGCAGACAGAAAAGCCACGGTTCACCTCAGCTAGCTCTTCCCTTTCTCCTAGCTATTGTGATTGCTCCATTGTCAAAGAGTAGCAACAGGATTCTGCTCCTATGACACAGTGCTTTTTTTAAAGCAATAAAGGAGAAAGTTAATCTGAAAGCTTTAATACTTGTCCAGTGCTCTAGCTATTTCCTGAACCTGATAACCTGTTCACAAAGATTCTGAAAAGTGATTATTTTTCAGAGTTAAGCCTTCACTCTCCTGTTGCTGACTGCCTAGAGCTGCTCAATATCTCACCCTTCAGTCCTTCAACCTTTCACACTGTGGAGCTAAAGCAGTGCCACTCAGAGACAGGACCCACACTTCCACTGTACAAAGCGTCTAATCTGATGAAGCAAGCATTGCAATTTGCCCTGACAGATATGTTTCAGGCACCTTGTACTCAGCAAGTGAGTCTGGCCGATGGTGTGTGATGTGACAGCCATGACAGCTTTCAAGCACGCCTGGACCGGACCATACAGCCACCATCAGGCACAGCACAGCACTGTGTGGTGCTCTTGCAATTGCAAATCCTTCCTTATTCACATGCTCTGCATTCCCTAGCACCTCCAGGGTATCTTTAGGGAAGAGTTGATGTGGCACTCCTGTCATACATACTTGCAGATACAGCATCTCTGCACTCACATAGCACAAACAGCGTTTTAATCATTCCAAGAAAAGGCTGTACTGTGGAGGAAAAGTTGGCTGTCTTGGAGAAATTTCCACAATCCATAACTGCCTTCTGGCTGATGTCAGGAGCAGCAGATCTGTTACCTTCACTTACTTGGCAGTGTAATGTAGAAATACAGACACTGCAGCTATCGCTAAACTTGCTCTGGTGCTTGCAACACTGAGAAAGGAAATATGTTCACCTGAGTCTGTAGCAGTATTGGTGGCAGTTAAGAGCCATAGCAGAATACACATCAACAACAGCATGCGTTGATAACCAGAACATCCGTTTTGCCTACACTGAGGCCCAAAAATAAGTATGTCTTTCAAATCATTATGGGTATCTAGCAAAGACAGGAGAAATCATTCCACATTGTACTCAACATATTAACTGGGAGTTTTCTGTATACTTCCCTAATTTAGTCCCTTGGAATACCTGCCACCAATTTGTTTGACTTTAGGAGACAAGACAAGAAGCAGGGAAAAATGATACAGATGGAACTTCCAAAACACAAAATGGGCCACTAGCAGCAATATATGTCCGATGTCTTTCTGACAGACACTTCCAAAAAAATCCCACCTTACTTTCCAGGACTTTTTGCTGTCATGGAGAATGACATGTAGGAAAGAAGAGTCCTCCTCTTATCTAGTGCCTAAAAAAATTCTGAACTTTTAGTCATGCAAGAAAACTGACAGTGTTTACACTTGTACTTTTGTCCATGGGGACAAGGCAGGCTACCACCAGTGACAGAAAGGAGACCCTGAAAAGAAGAACCAAAGATTTCAGCTGCTTAGAACTCTTTGCGCAGCAGCGACCACAGCTCCAGTTCCCTTTGCAGCTCTGACCATCGCCTATGTCTGCTTTCACAATATTTCTGGCATTCCACACTGCTACTCCTAAGCTGTGTAAAATGGACACTGCACCAAAACCAGCAAACATTTAAAAAAATTATTAGAAACCATTTTCTGCCATGTATTGGGAATGCACCACATTGTATTGGTCACCACACCCCCTCACTGTCTCCAAGAACACGGCAGGGCAGTGGGGCCACGGCCAGCCACTGCATCCCCTCTGTCCTGTCTTCACCTCCCCCAGAAGTAGGGGAAGAATAGTGAAGAGGTGATTGGGTACAATCAGCATGGCTTCACCAAGGGCAAATCCTACCTGACAAACCTGGTGGACCATCTTATGATAGGACAAGGGACAACAGGTGTCAGCTGGAACATAGGAGGTTCCACAACAGTATGAGAAAAAATTTCTTCACAGTGAGAGTGACAGAGCACTGGAACAGGCTGCCCAGGTAGGTTGTGGAGTCTCCTTCTCTGGCGATGTTTAAAACCCACCTGGACATATTCCTCTGCAACTTGATCTGGGTGATCCTGCTGTGGCAGGGAGATTGGACTGGATGATCTTTTGAGGTCACTTCCAGTCCCTAATGTTCTGTGATTCTGTGAAGGACTGATTTTGTTATTGTAATCCATAATTGTGTGCACATGGCAGCCCACTTCAGAGATTTCTTTTTAGATCACTTCCCTGAGGACTTGTAATATAATCATAAAATCGTAGAATAGTTTAGGTTGGAAAAGATGTTTAAGATCATTGAGTCCTACCATTAACCTAACTGCACCAGGTCCACTGCTTACAATTAAGACATCATCACCATCATCATCATCTCTGAACGTCTAATTGTGTTTTTTACATATAAACCTCCAAAACAAAAGCACCAAAGTCAGCTTCATGAGCATCTCATGATACTGATAATTGATTCATTTATTCATCAATAAAGTGGAATTGTGTTGCAGCAAATGGGATTCTCTGTGCTAGGAGAATGACAGTTAGTTGCACTGTTCCCAGTGAATTTTTTCTCCTCTGAAGACATCTCACATACTTCTAATACCTGAGCTTTTGTTTGAGAAGTATTTGGGTTTTGAGAACATGAGAAATGTGTGTTATTTGTATATGGAAAACACAACACATTACTTCAACTTACTGACAACTTTAATGTGAAGCAATAAACTTTACGGTTATGGTGACAGTGTAACTGCAAGTGCCACAGAGGTTCAGAGATACAAGCTATTCACATACTAGAGTCAAACTAGGTCAGAATGGTGCCAATATGATGCTGAATCTTTGAAAGTATCAGTGCAGTCTCCTAAATCCAGGATGAAACAGCACAAAACCCTCACATATGTCATGAGTGTAGTGCCGGGTCTTCCACTGAGCTAACCATGTCAAAACTGAAGCTGTTTTTGCCAGGAACGAACCTCATTCACTGAGAAACATTCTGCTGTAATTGAACAAATTCAAGCAGTTTTGTACTTGGCTTAGTCTGAGGACAGAGACAGGGTAAAAAAATACCCTAACTCAACAAAACAAAAACCCAATAGCTATACCAGCAGGTTGGCTGAACCAGTAGTCTCCAATTCAACTATAAGCTGGCTCAGAGCTGTGACAACTGCATTGGCTGGTGCCATGCAGCTGTGCTGGACCAGGCTACTGTGCAGAAGTAGCATGGGCTGCACAGGAATCCACTGCCCTCTCAAGTCAGCAACAGAAGGACATAAATCACTGGCAAGAACATTTCTCCTGTGCATGGTCCTCTCTCAAGCAATACAAGTACCAGGAACAGCCTTGCACAGATCAGGTATGACCATATACCACTTGCAAGTATATGCAAGCACTATACGTTTGAGAGGTTGACTTAGTTGAAGAAACTATAGCAAGATAATACTGTGGTACTTCAGCACAAGAAAAACCAGGGACTGTTGACTGAGTAGTAGCCGGTGTGCTGTGCCACTTGCTGCATCCTGATAAGAAGGAGGAGGAGACAACGATTTCAACAGTCATTGCACAACTATGCTCTCCTGTCCCATGTAGGCGTGAGTGCTCCCACTGCCAAAATGCATCTGTGGAGTCATGCTGAGAAGTTCAGTGCAGTTAGACATTAATGCTAAGGAAAGAGATTTTATTTCCTGGCAGCTCTAATATATGAGAGGCTCATGAGTACTTTTTCTGTCTGGATTATTTGTAGCCCAGAGTAGAGAGTTGGCTGTCCTCCATCTAATAAAAAATTATTCTGAAACTTTGTATAAGACAAAGTGATTTCATAGCCTGCAGTGCTGTGTTAAAGGCTTAGCAAACTTGAATCAGAATCTGAGGAAAACCTGTTATCAGAAGAGAGGCAGTCCATACCTACTTATCAGCAAACGCTTAATATAAGAACATTTTTCCTCTACATGACAGATTTCAAAATAAGAAGTGTCCTTTCTTATTTATATAACTGTTAATATGTTTCATTTCCAACATGATTTTCAGTGCTAACAAATTCATATTAATTCAAAGATGGTTTCATAAATAATCACCATCAAATTTTAATAACTTCATTGACTAAATCACTCATCTTTCATAAAATTTCTAATATTAATCATGCTGTGACTGGTGACAAAACCTAACATCCACTGGACATGGTAACTATGTGAACAATATAAAGTGAATGTCTAGGTCTTTTGAAGACAAATCAAGGTAAGACTGGTTTTCAAAAACACACAAACACACTGGGCTGTAGATAACAGTTGTTTAAGGAGTGGGAATTGTGAATAAAGTCTGAATGCCCGTGAGCAGGGCGAAGTCATGGCCCTGCCAGAGCCATTTCCAACAAACTGCAATGCATGAACTGTTGAAAATCATAGAATCATTGAATCAGCATGGCTGGAAAGGACTTCCAGGATCATCAAGTCCAACCTTCATCACAACATCTCCCTAATCCCTAGACTATGGCCTCAAGCATCACATCTACTCATTTTTTAAACACCTCCAGGGATGGTGACTCCACCACCTCCCTGGGCAGCCTGTTCCAGTGCCCAACAACTCTCTCAGTAAAGAATTTCTTCCTAAGATCTAATCTTAAACCTCTCCTGACACAACCTGAGGCCATTTCCCCTCATCCTATCACTAGTAATTTGGGAGAAGAGACCAGCACCAGCCTCACCATAACCTCCTTTTAGGTAGCTGTAGAGAGAAGACTTATTACAGAAGAATTAATAACATGCAATTTTAACCTGGAAGGAGGGAGGAGAGTACTCTCTCAGTACTATTGGTAAACTTTCCCCAGAGAAAGGAATTTGGCCACACAAGCAGAAAGTAAACTGGCAGGAAAATAGTGGCAGCTTTTCTAGTCAGTTTGTTGATGACTGTTTTTACCAAGTAAATTAAAATAAAGGATTTCTCCTGGAGAGAGGATTAATCTCTTTTAACACATTACTTGTGGCAATCCAAGAAATAAAAGAGAGCAAATTTTCCTATGCAGTCTAATTAGAATAACGAGCAGTAAAAGGAAAAGAAAGATGTGATGTAACTGTAATCTTTAGGTATAACATACAAAGTTTTGTATTTTCAAAACGTTCTTTTTCTGAAATCATTTTCATTCTTGAATTTCCTGAATTTCCTTTGTCCCTTACAGTCAGAGTCCTGAATGAGGTACAGAGCTTCTGTAGCCTCTTGCTCTGCTCCAGGATTGGGATACCAATGTCTAAAGTCAATCCCATCAGGCACAGCCAGGTAACCCAGCACCCCACTGTTGGGAAAGAGTTCAATGAGAAATGTTGGCAAGAATCATAGAATCACAGAATCATTAGGGATTGGAAGGGACCTCGAAAGATCATCTAGTCCAATCCCCCTGCCACAGCA
>JAOXOE010000632.1:992784-1016279 GCA_028565055.1 Phoeniculus purpureus | reverse complement strand
GGATCACCTAGACCAAGTCACACAGGAACATATCCAGGTGGGTTTTAAACATCTCCAGTGAAGGAGACTCCACAACCACCCTGGGCAGCCTGTTCCAGTGCTCTGCTACCCTCACTGTGAAGAAGTTCCTTCTCATATTTATGTGGAACCTCCTATGTTCCAGCTTACACTGATTGCCCCTCATCCTATCACTAGATAACTCCTCCTTCCTTCCTCTCTCTTGGCTCAGGAGCTGCATCTACATTCAGATGTTAAGGCAGTTTGCTCAGAACACTTGTATGATATCACTTAATTGTGGATACCAGCAGGACTCCTGAACGGGTGAGGATTCTGCATCGTTTGTACTTGTGATAGTTAAAGCTGAGGCAAAGCAATCTGCATAGGCACGTTTCCCCAGTGCGGAAATATGCACTTGATCCATCAACCAGAACGTTTAATTGCCTGCGCCATCATGCTTCTGTGTTTGTTAGTTTACCATCACCACCTACTCTCCTGATAAATGGGCACCATTCAAAAGCAGAGCAGGCCTTGCTCACAAGGTTGAGCAGGTAAGTCAGATACTTTGGAAATGTGTGATGATGCCTAGAGAAATAGGGATGTCTTATAAGCCAGTGCCTATCTAATTCATGGACAGAGATCAATATCAAGCCACCATCTCCTCATCCATCTTCTGACTAAGCTGTTCTAACACCACTCTCCCTCTTTCGCTCTCCCAGAAAGATTTACGTTTTCAGTCTTTACACAATGAAGACTACATGCTGCACTAAAAGAGGCAAAGAGATCAGTTTATTAATAATGACATTATTGCTTTTCCAAACCTTTTCATTTACTGATTATATTGTAAGAAGAAAACACCCTTCTCTGTATGTCAGTCCGGGCAGCAAAATATCTCCAACCTTTCAAAGGCAAAAGGGATACTTTCTGCAAACGAGACCTAGGTGAGGTGTCTTAAGCAAAACTGCTGTGCTTTAATAGCTGAATGTTCAGAGGAATTTATTCCAGGCAAGCAACTGCAGCCAATCCCACTCTGCTGCTGTATGTTTAGGGTCGTATCCTTAAACCCTTAAACTGGTAAATGACTTCCACAGGCTGCAAATGAAAAATTAGGTGTTTCCTTCCTATCCAAGGCTCATCTGCCTGCACTGTGCACTACTGCAGGGAGCCTTTTGTTGAGATACCATTCCTGCCTCAAAAGCAGATTTGGGAGCTTCTCTGTTTCAATCTAGCCTCTCCAACTTTTGAAGCTGAAGCAAGGAACAAATACCTAGAATAAGAGTTAAGAAAGATAAACAAAGCAGCTCACTGTCGGTGCAAAGGGGCTGAAACATCTGAACCAAACTGACACATGTTCAGAAAGCATTCCTGGGAAATCCACTACAGCAAAGACACATGTTACCCCATTACAGATCTCCTTTTCCAGTAAAAACACCACCACGTGAAACACTGACTGGCACGTGTGTGTGTATGCATTATAGATACACAAATGGACACATCTTGATCAACTTACATTTAAAATGTAAGATAAAATCACATTTAGGAAGACTTCACAGTATTTAATTTTACATTTGCTCAGCTTGTCATGCTTCCAGAGAGACTCCATCTGCCCACTCCACAGAAGACAAAGCCCCTCTTTACCCTGCAATTCTCTGTAAAATGCAATGACTACATGTCAGCAATTACAAACTCTCAAAAATAAGTGTTTAACCCTTTGCCATGATACATTCTCCCCAGGTCTATCCACCTGGCTCCTCATAAACAATATTTCCTGTAGCCTGTTTCATAGAGCCAGAGTCTATGGATATCACTATATTTTCTACTGTTCTCCACATAAGGAAGGCAGAACATACACTTCCCATCCTTAGCACTGTGGTTAAGCTATTCCTGTTTTAGCCTGAGATATATATAGTCTGTACAGATCCAAGCAGCTGTTAAATATCTTCTTTAATAATTATATTAATGTTGTTTTAGTTGATTATACCTTAATTAGTCTGTCACTCTAATCTTCAAAAAGGGTAAGAAGGAGGACCCAAGTAACTACAAACCAATCCGCCTCACCTCCATACCAGGAAAAGTGATGGAACAATTTATCCTTAACACTGTTTCAAGGCACAGCAAGGACAAGAGGGTCATTAGAGACAGTGAGCATGGCTTCACCATGATGTCAAAGCAGTGGATGTGGTCTGTCTTGACTTCAGTAAAGCATTTGACACAGTTTCCCACAGCATCCTCACATTCAAATTGAGGCAGTGTGGTTTTGACAATAGGGTAGTGAGGTGAATGATGAACTGGCTGTTGGATAGAAGCCAGAGAGCCGTGGTTAATGGCACAGAGTCTAGTTGGAGGCCTGTATCTAGTGGAGTCCCCCAAGGGTCAGTACTGGAACCAGTCCTATTCAATCTATTCATTAATGACTTGGATGAGGGATTAGAGTGCACTGTCAGCAAGTTTGCTGATAACACAAAGCTTTGTAGTGTTGCCGACACCCCAGCAGGCTGTGCTGCCATTCGGCGGGACCTGGACAGGCTGGAGAGTTGGGTGGGGAGAAATTTAATGAACTATAACAAGGGCAGTGTAGAGTCCTGCATCTGGATAAGAACAACCCCAGGTATCAGTATAGGCTGGTGACTGACCTGTTGTAGAGCAGTGTAGGAGAAAGGGTCCTGGGGGTACTGGTGGAGAGCAGGATGACCATGAACCAGCAAGAAGGCCAACAATTTCCTGGGGTGTATCACAAAGGGGGTGGTTAGCAGATTCAGACCTGTTCTCCTCCCCCTCTACTCTGCCCTGGTGAGATTGCATCTGGAGTATTTCATCCAGTTCTGGGCCCCTCAGTTCAAGAAGGACACAGAGCTGCTGGAGGGAGTCCAGCACACAGCCACAAAAATTATGAAGGGAGTTCAGCATCTCCCTGATGAGGAATGGCTGAGGGAACTGGGTCTCTCCATTTTGGAGAAGAGGAGACTGAGGGGTTAACCCATTAAAGTTTATAAATATGGTGGATGTTAGGAGGATGGAGCCAGGCTTTTCTCAGTATCATCTAATGACTGAACAAGGGGCAATGGGTGTAAGCTGCAGCATAGGAGGTTCTACATCAATATGAGAAGGAAGGAGTTTCTTAATGGTGAGGGTGATAGAGCGCTGGAATGGGCTGCCCACAGGGGTTGTGGAGTCTCCTTCTCTGGAGACATTTAAAACCTGCCTGGATATGTTCCTGTGCGACTTGATCTAGGTGACCGTGCTGTGGCAGGGGGATTGGACTAGATGATCTTTTGAGATCCCTTCCAATCCCTAATGTTCTGCGATTCTGTGATTCAATCTGTTATCTCACATTGCAGAACTTCAAGGTACCTGTCTATTTTATTGTAAGCAGAGAATAGAAGCAGAGAGTATTATAAACTATAATACGATACTGAAATATCTGATTCCTGTGAAAATATCTACACTCCATGAAGTAGCCCTCAGTGTACCTCATCCAACTGCAGATCTATTTTTCAGATAGATTATTTATGGGATATGTATTTGTAGTGCCTTCAAAAAACCTGTCCAAAAGAAAGATGAAAAACCATCTGCATACAAACAGGCTGGAAAAAAATGAATTCTAAAGAAAATTTGACCCTAAACCCCATCACTACCCTCCTTCTTTCTCAGAAAACACTGGGAAAACTCATTTTCCCAGCATGTTCTTATTCTTCACAGAAGTTGTAAGGAACATAAAAGATTTTGCAGAGAAGAATGTGTTTCCCCAAATCCCCTACTTTGTCAAAAAACACACACAGGGGAGAGTGCAGGAGAGGAGAGCCTTGGCTTGGCCCTCCCATTTCCATCAGAACCACATCCGCTGCAGAAATGGTCTTCAATATGTAGTTTAAAACTCTTCTCAAGTGCCATTAATCCTGTAAAAGTTGCTATGTGTATAATTCATTCTCTAGTTTCTATCATTATACTTCAAATCACTTTCACATAGCTATTACTTCTTAAGAAGGGTGGGTGAGTGTTTTCATGAAGTGAAAACTCTCTCTTGCTTAGCCTAGAAATTGAAGTTATTTATTGGACATTTAGCTCAAGCAATTAGTGCAAAAAGTGCTTTACAGTACTTTATTGTCACATATAAAAGATAATAGTGACATTCCCGTTGCTTCCAAGAAAGATGGGGAGGGCTTTTGGCATGGTGCATAGCGAGAGGACAAGAGGAAAGTGTTACAGGCTTGAAAAGGAGAGTGTGGTGGGTTCAAGACTACAATTTAAGACAAAGGAAAAGAAAACAAAGCAGTTAGGTCTGGATGAGATCTCTGATAGAATTGCCAGACAATGGATAGCTTAGGGAAAATGGAAAATATATATAACTGTATACAGAAAGAATAAAAGAATAAGCAAGTTAGTGCACACTAACTGGAAACTCTGCCACAAATGCTATCACATATTCTGAGAAAAATACGATGGGAGATTACTACCGTATCTGTCCTTCCTTTTTTTATATCAGAGACCTGGGGAAAGAACATGTCAGTCAAGTAGAGATGGGTACCACCACCATTGTCACCTGCAGATGCTGGTACACTCAGCTGTCCAGACTGGTGAATTCTTCAGCACAGCTTTCTCCAGCAAAACGCTGACCAAGCAGGCCTGATTCCTCAGCACCTCAATTGCATTCCTTGATGCAGGAGGCATGCTTTCAAAAAAAGAACCCAGTCTCTGTCTTCCATGCCCAAGTTTTAAGGATTCTTGAGTCCTTCTGCTTCCTTCAGTTAAGCACGAAGCATCCCCAGCTCTTCTTAGTGGCAGAAATGACAAACAGTCTCTCTCCTTGCTAACCAGTGTTTTCTAAGATGGTGGCGATGGCCACATGGCCCCAGCCACATGCGGAATTCAAAATAGAGACTGACTGCATGGCTGCGCCTGCAGGGGCCTCCACCACCATGCTGCAAAACATGGTCTCCTTCCTCCTCCTGCCTCAGCTTCAGCGGAAAAGAGGAGAATCCTTCAGCTCCCTATAGGTCTTTGGATGTTGCTCTGTGGGGCAGGGGGATAATCAGAGCTAGTTCTTCCTTCTCCAGTCTGTGGGTTGGAGACAACACCTGGCTATCTCTGACGGTGGGAGTGGAGCCAGGGCTGGGGAGCAAGGCTGACAAGCCATTGCATCCCACTGTAGGGCTGGGGCCGGAGCCGAGCCGTGGCAAGCTGTCACAAGACATCTTCCCCGACCACTTGGAAGTGGAGTGGGGAGACTGAGCCAGAGCACCAGGTGAAAGTTCCCATCGAAAAGAGAGTGAGGCTAGGATGGTCAGCCCCTTTTATCTACTAGCCTACTCCTCCCCCAGCACAGGTTGCTGGGGAGGGATCTGCTTAAAGCAAAATGCACCTTTTTCTTCATGAAAGCACAAGTCTATATATCTGAAATTTCTGGTAATTTTCAAACTGCAACAGGGGAGATTGAAGTTGGACATGAGCAACAAATTCTTTGCTGTGAGGGCGGTGAGATGGTGGAACAGGTCACCCAAGCAAGTTGTGGCTGCCCCATCCCTGGAAGTGTTGAAGGCCAGGTTGGCTGGGGCCCTGAGTATCCTGATCTAGTGAAGGTGTCCCTGTCTGTGCAGGGGTGTTGGAACTAGATGATCTTTAAGGTCCTATCCAACCCTAGTCATTCTATGATTCTATGGTTCAAGTAGAACTAACCACTATTCTAGTAATGTACTTCACAGAATACCCTTTGTAAAACACAGTAAATCGCCATACAACATACACACAAAGTTTGGCAGCGGTCTACAGATAAGAAAGGCTAAACAATGCTTCTGACTTGCTCCTCATGTCCCCTGAAGTACTAAGGATATGCCCCTGGTGGGATTTACTGCATGTAATATTGCCTAGACACGCCTCATATATCTGATCCAATTGCACAGACACTACCTGCAAACAGTAAGACCTCTACATCACTTGCTGGGTGAAACAAACACCTGAATGTTATCAGAAGAGCCTAAATCTGTGAGAAAATAATAGAACTATAACATTCTAAGTGTGTCTCTCCTCAAAGTACAGAGGTTTAGGAAAATAATGCTTCTGGATAAAATAGATCTCTTGATGCCGTGTGGATGGGACTTTTAAATGACAGCTTTGAAGAATTATGGCTTCCAAGAAAGCAGGAATATTGGAGTGATCAGTTCTCAGAGATCTGAACAGCCTCTACTGTTGAAGACCGGCTAGCAAGAAGCAGCTAATAGCATAGAGCATCAGCTCTATGGAAAGGAGAAACAGAAACACACCTCAGGATTAAAGGGAGGTTCTTTCAGCCCACAAAGTGTAGAAGTTAAGGATTTGGTTGAGAAATTAACTGCCTTAGAGGCAAGTGATAAAGAATGGGAAAGGAGGGGAGAAAACATAAAAGAACCAGATGATAGCAGGCACAGATTGCAGTTACAATAGATTTTCTCAGAGCAAGGGAAAACCCAAACATTTCTCAAGTATGGGAAAAGCTCCCTAATATCCAGGACTGAGGCATCAGAGGATAGAACTGAGTAGCAAGCATAACTCTGTAAAATCTGAGAACACTTCAGAGAAAATATCCATTGTCTATCCAGAATTCCTCTGGAGAAACTGGCTGTTCACATCTTGGATGAGTGTAATCTTCACTGGGTAAAACACTGTCCAAATGGCCAAGTCTAAAGGGTGGTGGTGAATGGAGTTAAATCCAGTTGTCAGTCAGTTTCAAGCAATGTCCCAAAGAGTTTGGGACTGGGGCTTGTTCTCTTTAACATCTTTATCAATGGGTTTGAGTGGATACTCACTAAGTTTGATAAGATGATAGCAAGTTAACTGGGTGTAATGATCTCTTTGAGGGTAGGGAAGCTCTACAGAGGTGTCTAGACAGGCTGGGTCAATGGGCCAAACAATGTGTCTTGCAGGAGGTAATCACAGGATTAGCATAGGCATCCTGGTGAAAACCTCAACCTCCTCCTCCTCCTAAGGAATAAACATGAAGAGCCGCTCTGTGAGAGTTATGCCAGATCAGCTTGGAGAAGGCAAGGAAGTAGTTGCCTGCTTGTTCCAGGAGAAACCTTCATCTGCATGTTGTGGAGGCTGGAGCCCAGCAATGCAAATTGGTTGAGGCTTGTAACTGAAGCTGCCTTGGTCTGACCATTCTAGTGGGATCTAATTCTGATGTCAATTGGTTTTTTTTCCCCTATTAGTCTCTCCATGGTCTAATTTTCCCAACCCAGCTTATTACTCTCACTGACTTTTGTTAATAGAGAAGCCAACTGGTAAATCATGTCTGAATCCTTTCTCATCTTGTTGAGAAAATATTTTCTTTCCTTGAGGCTTGCACTTTTCCTTCTCTCACACCCACACATACAAACACAAATTTATTGGTCTCTTATAAGAGTGTCCAGTTTCTGTTCTCCAAGTCCACAGCTCAACCATACACTGAGCAACTTGCTAAACCCTGCAATTCCCAACTAGGCCACGATTCCAACTATCGTAGCCAACAGGAATTTTCTCAAATGAAGACAGATCTTTGCCAAAGTACATACTGTTAGTTCAGGGGAGCTATCCCCTTCTTGCGACACTGACTTCGGAAGCTGTGGGGCAGGGGATGAGGGTCCAAGAAAAACAGCTACACTACCTGGCTGTCACGTCAATTTCCTTGGCATCAGTTCATCACTATCATCTGTTTCCCAGAACCATTTGCAGACACCAGCTGTCAATGGGAGTTCTACATCTAGCCATAAGAAACAAATGCATCTGGGCACCACACTTCTTACAGCTTCCTCTGGCACTCATAACAGCACTTTTAGAGGGGAAGAAAAACAATCAAATCAGCCCCTTGCCATGTGATTCCTTCAAATATTTTGTCTTTCACCACTTCTCCACCTTCATTTTCTTTTATGCAATCAGAGAGATTCTCTACACTTATAATCCCATTCACTGGTATTTCACCTTAGGCTGACAGTTCTCAAATAAAATCTCAAGGCAAAGGCTGACACCAGAACCAAGTGACACACAGCTATCCTGATGCTGTTCATAGCTTTCCGAAATACGCAATTACCTTTGCTGTGCTGCAGTCCATGGAGGTTTATTTTGATACTCATTTTAGCTGCCAGGAAACAATTGCTCAGGAGCCTTTGATGTTTGTGCATCTGCATCGACTCACTCACTCACATGTGGGGCTTTGGGAAGGAACTGTACACTCAGGAACTGTGTAGCTCTTGAGTCCACAGACAGCAAGATCAGTGTCCTGTTTTCAAGCATTAAAGAGACTACAGGAGAAATTAATGTTTCACTGATGTGCTCCTAGGTGTTCTCAAGGTCTAGCTACTCCTACCTTCAAGGTGGCAGCCTGGTTTTAATACCTTGAACACAGCCCTGTAACAAGCACACCCCCCTTGGACTGTCATATCTCATCATTACTTGTTATGATTAGCACAGACTCTCTCAGACTGCAGCAATGCTACAACAGACAAGAGCTGAGCCAGTATTCATCATCCTGGTGGTGGAATCTACGCCAACCCAAGAAGAAAGACTTCATGTGGGTGATCTCATCAGAGAATGTACACAAAACCAAATAATGCCTGCTACTGCCACTCTTGTTCATCCAGTTTCAGGGTTGAAACTGTGAGTAAAAGGTATTATCATAAGCGGATGTCACCAGCAGCGCTCCAATGATGCAGAGAACTGACACAAAGACAGCAACAACCTGTTCCTTCGGTGACAGCTGCACTTACACTGCAATGCCACTCTGACAGGGCAACACGACTTCCCTCCATACTCCGTGTATGCCAATGACAACATTACTATGACCCATACCACGCATGACCCATAAGATGAGGCACATGCTGACATGTTTGGATAATCCTGTTGGGTTTTTTATGTGTCCTTGTAGTTTTAAGCAGGCTAAAAATACTGAAGCAAATAATGTAGATGTTTATGAATTAAGAAGGATGGATATAGAAAATAGCAAAACCTGAACATGATCCGAAAAGAGTCTGAAGGAACTGATGTAGTCTAGATTAGAGAAACAAACACTAGTGCATGGTATGACACAGAATATGGAGCTACTGAGCAGGAAAAAATAAATTCTACTATAGGTAAGGCCAAAAGTAATATATTTGAGACAGGACAGGGAACATTGCAGTTAGTGTTGGGAAATTAAAACAAATTATCTTACAATTGGATAGTGAAGCACTGAAAAAGGCTCGTTAGAGAGGCTGAATTACCTCCAAGAAGTGACAAGGCAAGCACTGACTGTGGATGAGTGATGGCTGATGATACAGACTGTCTGCCCGCCTAGCTTCCTCATTCCTCTCAGCTCAGTTTTTATGATATCAGCAATTCTCTTATGAAGGAAAAAAGAAGGCAAATAAAAAGGTAATTAAAGCACATACAATGCCTTGTGACACCAAAGCTATGTGGGTTTTCATGTATGGATGCAAACATATTGTAGAACTGCTGTGATACAGTCCACTTTTCTGAACTATGATTTGGCTGTAAATGAGAGTTTGCTATTACATGCCTAAGTGCAGGTCTTCTGCTGCTCCTCCAGGAGCATGCTGTGAGTTCTGTTATTAGCTTTGCCTTCTGTTTAAGACGTGTAGTCAGCTACTGCCAGTAACTGAAAAAGTAAACTACCACTAAAAGAAAAATACGAATATAAAACTTTATTCTAGTGTCTATTCAATTCTCTTCATTCTTTGATCTCTATCTTCTTGACAGCTAGTGTTCTGACCCCCTGGTGGACTTCAGGTCGACAAGGATCTGCTTTGTTCTGGACTTATTGTGCACTGATAACTAACAAGTTTGTAACAGGCTCACTACAAAGATAAAAAAGAAGAACGCTCACAAACTCTATACCTCAAGTACAAGGTACTTTTCTGAGGTATTTACATGCCAGCAAATGCAAACAGCTGGCCTTGTCCACTGGGTACCTGAGCAGACAAGTCACACTCTTCTCTGTATTTTTGAAGTTTAAATACCTTTTTGAAATTTATCCTACATGTTTCACATATATCACAGAATGTGACAGGTTGGAAGGGACCTTGAAAGATCATCTAAGTCCTACCCACTCTCCTGGAGCAGGGTAAGCCTACAGCACCTGGTGTTCCCAGACTGTCTCATTTTATTCCTATCCAAATATGTCAATTTAAGCAAATGTTATGATTCAAGTCCATTGACTTAGGTTCCCCTGGCATATGCAGTAATGATTTAACACATCTCAGGACTCATCTATGCTGGTGGTCATTTAAGTTTAACACCTTGGAGTACATTCACCTTCAGATCACAAGAGTTTCAATAAGCTATTCTAGCACAGTATGCTAATTTAACTCATGTCAGTTCACTCAAGTGAATTGCGTTTCACAAATGCAATCCCAAACTGGTACGTGGATTATTCCCTGTACTTTCCCTAAACAATAATGTAATGAATTTTATGTATGGAGCAAGTTCTCGTCATCTCTGTGTTTAATTCCCAATCACACAAACCTAATTCCTCCTGAGTCAAAAATAACACACTGATCACTACCACTCAGTTGCACAGGAGGATGATGGTACAGAAACATCCCAAAGCTGCACCTTTGAGCCCAAGTTCAGTGACAATGCCAGCAAGAACTTCGACAAACACCACACGCTAAGCCTTTACTCCCCATGCATTTCTAGGGCTGCAGGATTTGTTCTGAAGGCTGTCTGATTTGTAGGTACTTGTATAGATCGAGCCTCTAAAGACCATGAGATCATGTTTTAGTACAAGAGGAACAATTCAGCACTATGTAAATAATCTTTCAATAAAATACAACAGAAGCATTTAACTGCAGCCATCTTCCCTCAGAGAAACATGATCACATAAAACCATCTTTCATTACTGATTTCTTAATTTTAAGAAGCTATTTTCACAAAAGTGCTTTTATTTATTTTTGAAAAAAAAGACCATAGAGAGGATGCTTTGATCATGCAGTGCTGTCCACCAGGGAGACAGGTATCAAAATCAGACTGGCTACCTGCATTTTTGTCTCAGCAACTCATAATAACAGTTTGAAAAAGCCCAGCAATCCCTGTGTCTTGCTACGCAGATGTGGCCATGGCTAAGTACAGTTGTATTTGTAACGTCATGAAATACCTCAGCCCAAAGCCTATCGTTCCAGTGTGTCCTTAGGAGAACAGCAGGCACCCAGTCATGTATTGGAGGAAAAACCCTAGAAAGGAGGGAGGGTAGCTTGTCAGCGATGAGGCAGATAACCATGGAAAGATTATGTCAGTTGGAAGGGACTTGTCTCTTCTATTCTAGCACTGACACTCAAACAAGAGAGTGTGGTTTCAAGTAGAACGTTCCTGTAGAAAGCTGACATTTTACTTCAAGTTTTTTAAAGGCCAGATGCCTTCAGTAATTTCCAGTGAAGAAAATGCAGAAAGAATTTCAACCCTCCACAGAGTCAGAAACTGAAGGAAAGCAAATCCAGACTTCTTGCTTCTTTTTAACGAAAATCAATTTCCTTGAACTGATTCCTTGCATTCCTTGAAGTCATTTACAGAGTTAGATAGAGCCGAGTCCCTTCTGTTAAAATCAAAGTGGTCCTGAAAGGTTCTGAATTCTTGCTAATACAGAGTTCTGGGTTAATAAAGTCCAGGACCCTTCTGGAAACATGTAACCCAAACCAGAATGATGCCCCCCTCCTACAAAACTTCAAAACAAGTTTTGCAGTTACTTTAGGGTTCATTTCAGACTGCTGCAGCAAGATCAGAGAAAGGAAAGAGAAGAACAAGCATGACTATGTCAAAGTTAAAAAAAGGAGGCGGCAGCAGGGGAGCTCAAGATTGTTTTGTAAAGAAGACTGATAGGGAAATGAAAAGACCACCCCAGCTCTGCCTGGTGCTTGAGGAGGCTTTTGGGCATTTCTCAGCTGAATTCCAGTTCATTTTGCTGACATTATAAATTAACTGAATGAAATATAAACCACTGTATTCCAACAAGACTAGCTAAAGGCACTGATACAGGTTTAGTTTGGCTTTATGGAGATATAAAGGACTCAAACGAAAGATTAAAAAGAAAAGAGATATATTTTAAAATCAATCTGGTATTGTGAAAGAGGTTCTGCCTTCTATCAGAGAACACACGCAGGGCATTTTCAATTACTTTAATTACGTGTCAGGGTTATTGATGCACTGAACCCTGCCAGACATTCCACAACATTATCTTTAATCGCTAGCATTTTCTTATCTGTGTTCCAAGTAAAACTATTTCATTGGATAAAAAAAAGAGAATAAAATACTGCTTTCAGATTTAATTTTAAAAGATAAAAGGCTCAATTTTCTCACTCATCATAATAAAATAATTATCACGCTGGTATTATTTACTTTTGTAAAATTAAAAAAAAAATAAATCTTTTGGGCACAACACCATGACTGCAGCTCCTGCTGTTTCTTTCATACCTTACCACAGTCCTTGAATCTGCAAAACTGAAGTGCCAAAGAAAACAATGACAACATTAACTTTCCCACCAATCCAAACTATCCTCAATATGATGGAGATCAAAAATACGAGCTTGCAGAGTTCTTCTCTCTGGAAACCATCAGAAGGAAAAGAAAGCCCTAAAATAATACCATAATTGCAAATCAGCATAGGCCCATTGAAGTCACATTTTGGTGATTGAAATTCATATACATGGCTACCAGAGGGTAAAATGCTGCTCTCAGCTACTGCTGTAATGGCATCCAAAGTGTATGCACCTAATGGCACCTGCACATTGTCATATGAGAGCAATGAAATGACTTCCTCTGCAAGTAACTGCAGGGACTAAACAGGAGTCCTGGACTGAAACAGCCCTGTCCATCTCCCTTCAAACATGTACAAAGGAAGAATTTGATAGAGCAGAACACGTGAACTGGGAGAATTGCACATTTTGATATAGAGATCAATATACTCCTCCTAGCTAGCAACAGGAATCAAAATTGCAGCTACTGAAATAGCTGTGGGAGGGCAGGTGATGTCTACGCTGTATTTCTATCAGGAGATTGCAATGCTCATTCTACAGCAGATGGCCCATAAGACTTGTCCTTTCCTCCATCAAGGTATATTGTTTTAGAGAGACAGGGAAAATAAGAAAGCAAGCAGGAAGGGTTCAGGCAGCAGTTGATAAAGCATTATCTAGATGTTGGGTTTTTTTTAAGTGGGAGAATTACAGGAATTGCATTTTTAAATCACAGCTTCAGAGTGAAGCCTGTTATTATAGAGGACAGTCAGCACGTGACCGCTCTGGATTTGCTATATCCAGCAAGACCCGGTACAATAAGAACCATAGAACATTTTATTGGACAAGGCCCTGGGTAAAGCCTATTTAGGACTTCACATAGAGGTCTATATAGAATCTTGGCCAAGAACTCTTATTATTTCAACATCCTTCTGAGTATAGGCACCTTCCGGGATCTGACCAGGAGACAACAATCCCTTAAGAGAAGCAAGACTTACACTGAGCTTTGATCACTGTCCAATTTCTGCTTTTCAACTCTTCTGGACAGCTCACTGTCTCTTAATCTTTGGTTAAAAAAAGAAGTTTTATTGAGGCGATACCAAGCACCCAAACAGTACATGACTCCTTACACACTACTGCATGAAAAGTCCCAAACAATGACATCTACCCCTTCAATTGCTAGGATCCAAAATTCTGCCTTATTAAGGATTCCTGAAGCACTCTGCCACATCTGTATTGTAACCACCACAAACTGCATTTCTGCTCTAAAACAGATGTTCTCCTCTCTTACACTAGTATTACCAGTAGAGTTCTTCCAGCTGACAAAGCATAAAATATAGGAAGTCTATCGCTTCCCACGTGGACCAGAGGAACTACAAGTCCCTTGCTTTCATCAGCTGGTCAGCACCAGCAACCTACAGTCCACCACAAAACTGATGTAGTTTCTCTCCTGCTGGTTGCCAAATACAACTGTCTGGTCATAGCAGTCCACGTGATCCAGAACTCGGTCTCCCTTCAGTTGTTTTTTCTCTCCTGCAGCTATGCTAAAACCACCAAACTGATATGCACTGCCAAACTCAGAGGCTGCTGCACAGGCTTCACTCTCTCTCCTCTATTTCAGCTTCTGAGAAGCCACATCCCATGCTCTCCTAGAGGTACCTTTGTAGATAGAAGAATAAGGTAAGAATATGTTTTTATATAAGAAAGGAATATAGTTCAGGACAAGAAAGCAGAAAGCTTGATATGTGCATAGCTGCATAGGACTGGAATTCCAATTTCCCAGGTGTTTTTCCTAGAACAGCTGTGAAATCTTCATTGACCAAACTCCTTTATATACCAGGGAACTATATGAGAGGAGAGTAGGAGGAGAAACTGTCAAGAGGCTGCACCTTGTAGGGGAGGGCACTTCAGCCCATTAACTCTGGTACCCAACATCCGCTCAAACAGCTCACTGCCATTCTCCAGATAACTCTTTGGTCTTTCTGGAGCAGAGCACGGCATAGGGAAAGAACAGATCTCTGCACTTTCTACAATTCTCGTCAGCGTTTTCCCCTCAACAGCAATTTGTTATAATTTCCAGCAGGAGCATCATTTCATTTATAGAACTGACGTTTCACCCACACACAACTAACTGCCAAAACTTGAAAAGACTGTGTGATAAAGTCACAAACATGGAGGGACAGAAAGAAGGAGCGAGTGCTATGGACAGAAACTCAAGTCCAGTCTGATTTAGCACATGGCCACAAGAAAGAGACAGTGCTAGACATCTTGTTAATACTCTGCAGACTGCATTTTGGTTTTGCAATGTCACACACAGACTGCATTTGCCAAGACATCCTGTAGAGAGGTTAAATCCTTTAAATTTCTGGGAAACAAAAGGAGATAAAGTGTGCTGCACAGAAGGGAATTTAAATTGAGCTTGGCAGAAACACAGTTCCACAGTTTGCAGGAAAACTAAGCATCAAAAGGATAAAAAAAAAATACATAGTTGGATGTATCTGTGTTCATGTTTCTTCTTTCCTTGCAAAAATGCCTAAGCCAGTAACATATTGATGTAATAACAAACTAATGATTTTTCTAAAAGACTCAAGTTTTCAGAAGCTTTTGGTCATTGTTGCCGCAGTCACCAAACATCACTGTGGTAATCTGAAATCTCCTGGGAACTATCAACGTTTAACTATAGATGGGCTCTGCATTTCAGACCGTTAAAACTGGCAACGTAAGCCTCTTGATCACTTTAATTTTCTAATTGATAAAATATGATAAGCAGTCACAGCACAGTGGGGAAACCAAAACCAAACATCAAACCCAAAAAACCGCCCGTGAACTACAGAACACAGACCCCCACATGGAAGCTGAGGAAAGAGAGCAACAACAAAAAGTGTGTAACAGAGAATTAGCAAAGGAAATAATTATGTCAATGAATAAGTAGCGAAGAACTGATTGACACCACAGTAAAGATTCACCAGAGAGATGCAATGCAAGAAACCTGCCTTCAAATCAACCACATCAGTGCTGTGCGATATGAAGTGTACATGAAACAATTCACAAGGGACTAATCATCCAAAGAAACTCAAGTTAGCTTGCAAAATGAAGTTTTGTGCATATTTAACTTATTTCTAGTCAAGTAAAATACTTAACTGCAGTGTTCAAATCACACTCAGACTGCCTGTTCCACAAATAAAAACAATGACTGAGCCCAAGTCTCCCTCCCCTTTGCGTTTGAACGTTATGTTCAAGCCATACAGGAATAATGCTCAGAATTACTGTCTCCAACTTGAAATTAGAAAGAATTCATTAGTAATTAGGGTGCAAGACCAGTGACAGGCATGGGCAAAGGCCAATCTGCCTCCACACACCATTTCTGACACTGACCTAATGTTGATACCCTAGAAACCCAAGAGTAAGGCACATGAAGTATTGCAGAGTTGAGATTAACTGAAACCACATCTGTTCTTTCCACAATAGGAAACAAAACCCATAAAGCTATAAGAGGAGGACAATTCTTATTAATTATCCTGAAAATCAGAACTGAAAAAAACTGCTTTGATCAGGCCCAAACACTTCTGGCGGCAGCAAACACAGCACAGTCCTCCCTTTACCCATGCCAGCACCAGCCAGCACTGGCCACAACAGACTTTTGTGGTGTCCTGTCTAAATTACTCTGTACATGAACAGAATAACCTGTGCTTAACTTTCCAAGCGTCTTTGTTGATTTGTTTAGATCTATTTCCTTCCTCAATTAGCAGCTTTAATTGAGTTTTATGCCTTTTATGGAAGAAATTTAACTGAGTAAGGTGTCTTGAATGATAACCACCTCCTAAGTCTTTGCTTTACTAAGTAGAACACTCTCATTAAAAAAGAAACCTGCATCTTTAAAAAAAAAAACCAAACAAACAAGTGGGGATACTCTCTAGAGACTTACAACATACCTGTACTCTGCTACTTGATAATCCAACATCTTGTAGGTTCCTCAACTACATTGTGGATATAATATGAAGCTATTTGAAAGTTAGATTTCCAGCTACTTACTTTCCCCATGCGCTGCTGTTCTCATCAATACTGAAAATTATTTTAGCAGGACCACTCAGAAGAGTGGCTGCTCATAGATTTAAGAGGAGTTCATAATAACTTGGATTCCATTGATCATTCTCTGAAATGCTGGCAAAATTTCATTAATATGAATGATTCCAGAGAAATTACAGCCTGTGTTTCAAAATATGTAAGTAAAGTGCTTCCAAGATCCAATACCTGTTTTAGACAACTTTACACAGGCTGAATGGACTAAAACAAGGAACACAACTTTTTGCTCTGCTTAAGCAACACCATTTGTAGGTAGTTACGAAGAGACAATACAGAACAATACAGAAAGGTTATGTTACTCAAGCTGAAAGTAAATAAACTTCATTCATATACATTTATTCTCAGCATTGCTACTGGTGTCAGTACAAATTCAACAGATTAAACCTTACCTTCTGCAGAAACAAGCAGCCCTCGTTTTCCAGGATCGTGAGCTGCACCCCAGCAACTCTTTCTCCTCCTTGTTTTCAGGAATGCTAGAAAAATTAACACATGTGCAACAGGATAATTACCTTCAGAGCACAACCAGCAGTGGAGAAGTTGATAACTGTGCACAGCTGAGCAACCAATCCACCACAACCAACAGTGGTGAAGTTGATAACTATGTACAGCTGAGCAGCCAATCTACCACCAGCCACAAATAAACATTTACACAGTATAAAAACCAACACACTTGCATGCAAATACAAGCAACAGCTATTCACACACCAAATCTGGCAGGTGACACACCCAAGACCACCAAGTCACACTGATGATGTCTACACTTGGTCTAACACACTCAGCAAGCCAGAATTATCTGAAAGAACAAAGAATTTTTCTAGTATTCATTAGAACGGTTTAGGATGGAAGAAACCTCAGAGATCATGTAGTTCTGACTCCCCTACCATGGGAAGGGATGCATCTTAGACAAGTTTGCTCAAAGCATTCAACCTGGCCCTGAACACTTCTAGGGACGGAGCATCCACAGGGCAACCTGTTCCAGTGACAAACCAACATCAAAGAATACCTTTGTTACTGCTTTAAACTTATGAACTAGACAAAATCCCCCAAGACTTTGTCAACTTCTACTGTGACTTTTTGGGATTACATCACTGGTAGCATTGCTGGGATCCTACTACATCCTACTACAGACCAGGAAATGGTCTGAGACAGTTTGTTCTTTTTTCAATATTTCATCTGACTTTAAAGAAGAAGGGAGATCAAGGACTGAAATGGATTTTACATCCTACTTCCTTTCAATTCAGCAGCATTGTCATAAAGGTTCAATGCATTTTGAAGCCTCAGTACTTGCCAACAAATGCAATCTTTTACTGAAGTAAAAACAAAGCCACGTATGCAAACCATGTTGTCAGTTTATCGATGCTCAAAACAGCCGTGTCCTCTGATTTTGTGTTACCTTCTATTAATTACCACAGCCACAATAAGCTCTATGAGCTGTCCCATACCCAAAGTCTCTCTTACTCTACAGAAGTTTGATACTGGCATTTAAGTTCCTGTACTTTTCTGTAGAACATAGGAAAAATAATCACAGGTACCACTGCTATGCACATGAACAGTCATGATCAGATAGACAGAAGTGTGTAGTTCATCCAGGTAAGTACAGGGCCGATGAGAAGGCAGATATACAAATTAGAACAACAGACAGACTTAGTCAAGTGACATTATAAAAGGGGTGCATTAAAAATTTTACCTCAGCTTATGTTAGATTCGAGATAAACTTCATAGATGCTGAAGTATTTTCTTTATTTAATAAGTAATCACAGAATCACAGGATCACAGAATGATTGAGTCTGGAAAAGACCTCTGAGCTCATCCAGCCCAGCCCAGGACCTAGCATCACCACATTGACCAGACCAGGGCACTAAGGGCCACAGCCAGGCTGTCCTTAAACATTTCCAGGGATCGGGACTCCACCACTGCCCTGGACAGTCCAGTCCAGTGTCTGTTCATCCTTTCTGTGCGGAAGGTCTTCCTAACATCCAACCTTACCCCCCTGGGCAGCTTCAGGCCCTGCCCTCTCATGCTGGCACTAGTTGTCTGGGAGAAGAGCTGGACCCCCACCTGACTACAACCTTCCTTCAGGGAGTTGGAGAGAGGGAAAAGGTGTCCCCTGAGTCTTCTTTTTTCCAGGCTACACAACCCCAGCTCCTTCAGCCTCTCCTCATCAGACTTTTCCTCCAGTCCCTTCCCCAGCCTTGTTGCTCCTCTGGACCTGATTCAGCACGTCAATCTCTTTATTGAAGTGAGGGGCCCAGCACTGCCACCAGTACTGGAGGGGAGGCCTCACTGGTGCTCATTACAAGGGGACAATTATGTCCCTAATTCTGCTGGCCACACTCTTGATGATACAAGCCAGGATGCCACTGGACTTCAAGGCCACCTGGGCACACTGCTGGCTCCTGTTCAGCCAGTTGTCGGCCAGGTCCCTCTGTGCTGGGCCACTCTCCAGTCACTCTTCTCCCAGTCTGTAGCAGTGCAAGGAACCTGCACTTTGTCTTTTGCTTCTCTTCATTCTCGTGGTTTTACAAAACAGTGCTGGCTTCTGAAAAAAACTTATTAATTTTGTATATCCCTGGTCAAGTACAGGAATGTTACAAGACATTAATGTTTGGATACCTTAAACATTACCAAAGACATGGGAACTGTCTTGGAGGAAAACATCAAATTTACCTCCTGATCACACCCAGCATCAGTGCTGTCGAGATTGAGGTGCACAGACATACAAATCTGAATGGGAGCTCCACACCCTGAAGCAGAGGACAGTCCTTCCTGTGGAGCACTTCTGAATACATTTGTCCTGCACAGGGACCAAATGCCTGCTGGTGAAGGGTAGCTAAGTACCTACCAAGGAATTAGCTGGACATTTTCTGTATTTTCTGGTGTAGCTCATCCAAAGTATCTGGTTTTCTCCTGTCAGACACGTATTTTTGTCTTCATAAACAGGTGAAGGTTTTGCATTTTGTAAATAAAATTTATTTCCTTTTATCACAACTGGGCTTGGACATAGGTGGGTTTTCAGATCTTTGACCTACAGCAAAGCACTGGAAAGAGCAAATGTGGTGCTATCTTACCCAGCACTAAGGACCAGGCCCTTCCTGGAACGCCAAAAACCAGGAAGCCCGACAGAAGCTGGTGTCCTTTGATGTCCAGTAGGAGATGCAGATCTCTGGTAGCATCAAGACATCAGATGAAACACATCCATTATACCCAACAGTTTTCATAACAAAGACATTCACTTATCTAATACATTCAATTAATAGAAACAGAACGAAAGAAAACACTTCAAGGAGAAAGGGTTCTTTTTAACCATATAGTCTCACTATATGCAACATCTTTTTCAAGATTTTGTGACCTTAAATAGTCTCATGCCTTGAAGTCTGGGAGACCTTATCACTTTGGCAGAACTGAAGATATCAGAGCAAATGAAGGATCACCTAGATCCTTCATTTGCTGAACTCTTTTGTTTGGACAAAGCAAAGAGTGGAAGGAAATTCAGTCAGACCAGTTCAGCTTTAAGTAGGAAAAAAAATGAACTAAAAATGAAGTTGTGTTTCTGGAAGAAACGAGGCATGGAACATCCCACTGTTATACAAACTGCTTATTCTCCTGTTACTTGTCCAGCTAGCTTGGTACAGAGAACACTCCGCAGAGAGAAAACAGTTGAGAAAACTGTCAGTTAATGCCTATGGTCAGTCTTGTGAGAGGTGGGAAGGGCACTTTGACAAACACCTCCCACTTCCCAGAACTCTGAAATAGTTTGGGGTCAGGGGCCCATGGAGAGCAGCTTAGTACAAGAGAAAAAATTTTAGTTGAGACTTGATTTTCTTTTAGCATTTGTCAAGTAACATTCATTACCAACGGACAATTAACCAGTTGTAGTCTACTGTAACACAAGCTTTAATTTAGCACATAATTAGGCTGACATTAGAAGCGTGATCATTTGCTCTCACATCCTTGATGTGGATTAAAAAATTCTCGAATTTCTGTGGAGATTGTAGTGATCAGGATGTGAACAACCTCCTCTGCTGTCTATTCTTGTCCAACAGGTGAGCAAACAGCAACTGAGAACCGAGAAATCATCTAATTATTTTTTAAGTATGTCCAGCTCACAGAAGAACGAAACTATAGACTGACTAACTGTGAGTCCTCAAGAGTCTCGAGGCCATCTGCCTTCCCTAGGTTCTGTCAAGCCTGTGATTTTCAGTAAAACCATGCTGTGAGCAAGTGACTCAGAAATATTGCATTGCACTAACTCCTCATTCTGGAATAAAAATCTCAGTTCATACATAGAACAAAATTGTTTAACCATCTCAGTTCTATCACCAGGAAAACAACACAAAAAGACCCTTCTGAAAACAAAACATTAAAAGGTTACAGACATTACGTTATTACACATGAAAACCTGCTGCCCTTAAAGAAGAGCAGTAGACTTTCCTGTCCCCAGTCATCACCAGTTCAGTCACCAGAAAGATGAAAAGCAGCTATTTGCTCAAAGTAATGGGCTGCTTCTATTAAATTTTCACGCTTCACTGGTTTTGTCATTCCTGCACCTCCAATCCTGAAAACTCAGCAGATGACTTGATGATCCACCAGGGCAGCTGAAAAATTGATTATTGTTTGTGCATAAAGTATGCAATCGCGGCCCAAAATACTCAGTGCACACAAAAGCAATTTATTTATATTTTATTTGGTCAGCAGCAAACATCATTAATGCTTACAGTTTTTTGTAATCTTACTCCTTCTCTGGAGATGTTTAGAACCCGCCTGGATGTGTTCCTGTGCAACCTGGTCTAGGTGAAACCTGCTCTGGCAGGGGGATTGGACTAGATGATCTTTCTAGGTCCCTTCCAATCCCTGATGTTCTGTGATTCTGCGAAGTGCATTACTGCTTTTGTTCAGATTGTATGTGTTGTAGCGGTAGACTAAAGGATTTGTCATTCTCCAGTGTTTCATTTGTATGAATCTCAGGAATACTCCCAGCAGTTGAGCTTCTTATCAACCGGCTGCAGAAATCTACTGCTGCATTTTAGAACTCATGATTTTTATGACCCTCAAAGTTTGTTACAAAAAAGAACACTGTTACAAAAAAGAATGCTGTTTGTTACAAAAAAGAACACTGTTACAAAAAAGAATACTTTGTTACAATAAGGGTCAGCATTCAGCTGGCCAAGAATAGCAACCTAAGTACATGGGGCTTTTAAGTAATTACACCAAAACAAAGGATGACGTTCTTTGTAGCTAGAGATAAAAGGTTTTGGTGAGACTGGTGACTAAGGAAGGCACAGTTAACTATTGTAACAGCAAAACCAGAAGGGAGAAGAGGTGAAAAATTAAACAAAGTGGATAAGTACTTTGCCACAATGCTAATGACAGTACATAGGCTTTAAATATCATCATCTTCTCAAGCCATTTATAAGGGAAAGAGAGAAAAAAGCATAATAGGGAAAAAAAGTAACTCGGGAAAAGTTTATTTACAGAGAGAAGCTGCTATGCACTGAAATACCAACTGCAGGACTGCTGCAACGCCAGGTTAATATTAAATGAGACTTTCAGAATTGTATGAAATTTTACAAGTCGTCATGCCCAAAGGAAAACGTATTTAATTATTTAAAAGTTATTTCACCCACAATATTTAATGGGAAATCTGTGAGGGCCACATCTGAAAGCTGCTACTCTTTTGCCCTTAACAGAGTTATTGAGACTCTTGACTGACAGCTCTCAATAATTGAAAAAATTCCGATTCAGAAGATTCTTCCCAGTTTAGTGGAAATTACTGTAAGAAATAACACACCCTCTCCCCTCCCCAGCCCTCTATTTACCACAAAACTGCAGGTCAGGGTCATTCATCTCTAGATTTACTAGTCTCAGGTGCCCGGGTTTTGAACTTCTTAATATGCTGGCAACCTTGCAACAGAGCCCAGAGTCCATGAAATTCAGGTGTGGGCCATTGGATGCCTATTATACAGAAAGAGATAGCTCCCCTGCACTAAGTGTCTGAGTTAAAACTTCTTACTTCTTCTAATCTTGGAATTATCCTTCAGTATCTCAACTATTCCCCTCTCTCACCTTATCACAAGATTAAATCCAAGTTTAAAATGGCATCTGACAAATTTTATTATGAGGTTTTTGTTATCTCTTGCATTGTTCAATAATTTTTCTCTCAGTCCAATAATTATTGTTTCATTTGTCAGCAGGATGTTTGACATTGTTTATTTGTAAAGGCTTCAATCTTCCCTACTGCATGGAATTAGTCATTGCAGTACCAAATGCCTCTCTTAAGCAAAACTAAAGCATTCCTCTGCTCAATTAATTCCACTTGATCTTTGATTTATAGAAAATTAATTAACAGTAGAGGTTGATGCTGGAAAAAACTATCATTCTCTATTCTAAGTCAAGGGACATAGAAGTGCTCTTATGCCCAATATCTGCCCAAGAAAAGAATTTTGCACATAGTTTTCTATGGTGTAGACTACATGATTAAAGTGCAAGTGGAGTGACACGATGGAATAAAACCCTGCAGCAGCCCTATGTCTGCAGGCATAAGAACTGTCCTACATACTATCACTGCAAAGGAAAAGGAACAGACCTTTTAGGTCTTTTTTATCTGTCACTAGATGCTCACAAATGTCACAGAATATCATGTATTTTCCTTTAGGTTTTAGAACTTGCGGCTTTCACTCGTATAGTGTTGTATTTCTAAGTTTTCTGAACTATTAAACATAGTAAGCAAGTGACAGTGTTCAGCACAAACAGGACTGGCAGAAGCTCTACTATCAGTTGCTCATTGTTGTCCTTTTTAAAAGAGTCCTTATGAGAATCAGCTTTTTCCTCACTCCCTATTCAGCCTGGTTTGGATGAAAGCAAATGCAAGATCAAAATCAGGGGAGCTGCAAATTCAGGATGTGGCAGCTCTGAAATTTAGTCCCCTTCCTCCAATGAGGGGAAGTGATAACCACTCCAGAAAATCCCTCC
>JAOXOE010000632.1:957321-992684 GCA_028565055.1 Phoeniculus purpureus | reverse complement strand
AGCACTCTAGGATGGATCCCATCTGGTCCCATGGACTTGTGGGTGTCCAAGTGGCTCAGCAGGTCATGGACTAATTCTTTAGTGATTTCCAAGTCTGCACACCTCTCCCCAACCCCATCCCCCAGTTGAAGAGGCCACTTACCCTGAACTCCTCCCTGGTAAAGCTCTGATCAAGGCCATCAACAAAGGACACCCTTTCCTCAACATGTCTTTGTGTTTTTTGGGTGATTCTGAACCCCGTATTGGGCTGCTGGTACAGACAGTTGCTATTCCTTTAAGTGTGTGGTGCTCCAGTGTTTCAGAGCAAACTCAAACAACCTCAACACAGGACAAAAGGCCACACAAAAGTTGTTTGCAACATCCAAACAAAGGCAAGGTAATTACAGTTGGCTTGAAACCAATCAAAATTAAATAAAACCCAGGTTTGAACCTCTCTGGACTCTAGCAGGTTTTTTCCTCTGTAACTTGGCAATAGTGCCCACACCACCACCCAGTCCCATGGCCAGTTATCTATGCTTTACATAACCTTGTCTAGCGCTTTGCCTTTCTACAATGCAAGCACCAGAGATATGCATGAGGCCTCGTAATCCAACCTTCCACTCCTCTCTCTCCTCCTTGTATTATTTGTTGCATTAATTAATTCTATTCACGTTAACATCATCCCACTCCCTTCCATTCTGGCAGCAGTAATGTAATGCCATGCAGACACGATGGGGCAATGCCATCTCCTGGCTGATGGTAAGTGAGAAGGCATTCAGAATGTCACTCAGTCCACTAGCTTGTGATGTCCTACTGGCCAACTCACAAGTCACAAGACAGCCATTTTTTTTCATGAGTTAAACAATTATTTGATAATAATACCACTGCCAAGGTTTTACCACAGCTGGCAGCTGAGCATCACACAGCCATTACCCGTCATGAAAAGGAATATAACAAAACCAGAGAAATATAACCCCCAAAAGACAAGTAATGCACCATGCAACTGCTCATCACCAATGGCTGATGCCCAAGCAGCAATCTGCCCCACCCAAGCCAGCCCCTCCCCATTTATATAGTGAGCATGACCTGCTATGGTATGGAACAGCCCTTTGGCATGGGTAACTGAAAAAGTTTTGACTTAGAATAAGCTCTGCTCAGCAACAACTAAAACATCCATGTGTTATCAACATATTCTCACAGCCAATCCAAATCAGCACTGTACCAGCTACTAGGAAAGAAGTTATCTCTGTCCTAACTGAAATCAGGCCACAGGAAATGTAGGAAGGCTCAGTACTCCTGTCCATCGTGGACCCCTTGTAGGTCTCAGCCAAAATGAGATATGAAAGCAAACATCCACTTTCACATGATAAACTCCACAGGAAGGAGGAGGATGAACAAAAGACTCCTAATGTGAGGTGGATTGAGCAGTACCATGGAAACAGTGTTCACCAGAACACACTTAGATACACACAGAAGAACATGAGGACAACAGCTGCTGGCTTGCTGTTGTGACCAAACTGAAGCCAGTATTAGCAGCCAAGTTTCAAGAGTACCATAAAGTACTGACGGATATCCCCAGCATTTACAGGAAAATGTGGTTGTTTCAGACATGTTAGTCCTGTTCTTTGACAATTTGGTTTGATGTCAGGAGTGGAGCTATTTCAGCATCAGCAAGTGGAATGAAAGTGACGAAAGGAAACATTCCAGTGGCAGCGTGGTTCTCAGTTTTTCTGCTAGGGTGCAGACCTTCATGACCCCTTGCTGAACCCAGGCATGGCTGCATCAAAGGCAGGCTAAGAAACTTTGCTACATTGTTTCCATGTGGAAAGTAATAACATCGCTATGTTTATCTCAAGGACTTAATCCTACAAATCTTCAACAACACAAACAAAAAAACACCCCACCTACCCAGAGGGATGATCTCTGTCACTCAAGGACCTTTATGGATGAAATGCACTACATTTTCACATGTAAATGTATAACTCAGAACAAATAAATTAAGAATGCTGTAAAACCAAGGAGAACATATTGCTCTAAGTAGGAGCTTTGACAGCATAGGAGGGACAACTCCAGTGAGATTTCCCACCAAAGGATTTCCACTGTTGTCATCATCTGTTCAAAGTACTGCCAAACCCTCCTTCAAATTGCATATGACACAAATGTCTTACAGTATTCAACGGACTACTACTATTTGCTTTAAGTGGTCTCTCTCACACAGAACCTATTTTAAAAAAAAATCACCCAGGGAAAACACCTGGGCAATTCAAAAAGAAAAAAAAAAGGTGTGACATCATAGAATCATTCACGTTGGAAAAGACCCTTGGGATCACCAAGTCCAACCATCAACCCTACTCTACAAGTTCACCCCTCAACTAGATCCACAAACACTACATCTAAGCAACTTTTAAACACATCCAGGGATAGGGACTCAACCACCACCCTGGGCAGCCCATTCCAGTGCCTGACCACTTTCTCCATGAAGAATTTTTTCCTGATGTCTAGTCTAAACCTCCCCTGTTAAAGCTTGAAGCCCTTGCATTCCATTTGTGCTGGAATATAATTGCTGAGTGTGGTAACAACCCACCCCCAGGCATGGCAGCTCAAATCACCATCTGACCTTTACTGTGATGGGCAATTTCTCCTTCTTCTTTCTCAACAAACAATTCTATCCCCTTGAAGCCACCTAGTCCATTATTACCTCCACTGCAGTGCTGTCAGTCAGGTCTATGTTATTTTATGACATTATTCCATTTGTGAGCAGGAAATGGAAGCGACTCCTCATGACCCTTTCACCACTGTGTTTCCTTGCAGACAGCATTATTGATGAGCACAGTGGACAGGCCCCGCATGTCTCAGGTGCTGCTGGGATGTGCTGCATTTTCTTTTGCAGCTTCCACACACCAGGAGTCTCTTTTACCAGGTCAACTGACAGCAGATTTACATTTAGAATGTGATTCACTTCTGCACACACAAAAATAATACAGTGTGCAACTTAATGCTCACTCAGAATGTAAAGTGGTTGCTTGTGTCAGCCACAAACTGAGGTATTTAAAGTAAATGCAGTATTTCTCCACATAATGCTATCCATATGCTAATGGAAAGAGGTTATGTACTATATAAGATTTACGAAAGTCAACTCAATTCATTTCAGGAAGCATCTCAGTGCTGCCTATCTGAAGCAATACGTTCTAATAAATATGCATATTATCAAATAAAAGCTCCTAGATACTGAACATGCTTGCAGCACTAACACAAATAATATGTCTTTTGAATTTTACTGATTCAAGCTGGCTTACTGTTCTGCCATCCGTGTGCACTTGCAGCCCAGAAAGCCAAACATGTCCTGGGCTACATCAAAATGATCAGGGGAAGTCAGTCAAGGGAGGTGATTCTACCCCTCTGCTCTGCACTGGTGAGACCCCACCTGAAGTACTGTGTCCAGTTCTGGAGTCCTCAACATTAAAAGGACACAGAGCTCCTAGAAGGTGTCCAAAGGAGAGCAACTATAATGATCAGAGAGCTGGACCACCTCCCCTGTGAGGACACACTCAGCAGGTTGGGGTTGTTCAGCCTGGAGAAGAGGAGGCTCCCAGGTGACCTTCTAGCAGCATTCCAATCTCTGAAGGGGGCTACAGGAAAGCTGGGATAGGGCTTTTGACACGGGTGTGTAGCAAAAGGACAAAGAGGAAAGGGTTCCAGACCTGAAGAGGGGAGGTTGAGGTTGAACATGAGGAACAAATTCTTTCCTGTGAAGGTGGTGAGATGCCAGAACAGGTTGCCCAAGGCAGTAGTGGCTGCACAATCCCTGGAAGTGTTGAAGGCCAGATTGGCTGGTACCCTGAGTAACCTGATCTAGTGAAGGTGTCCCTCTCTCTGCAGGGGGTTGGAACTAGTGATCTTTAAGGCCCCTTCCACCCCTGGCTATTCTATGATTTGGAAACAATGAAGTCTCCCGATGCCATTTTAATTTCCCCATTTCTAAATCTGTGCTCAAAGGAGACACCTGTGACAACAAAATGTTTTCAAAATGGATGTAAAACAGAGTTAAGGTCATCCTACAAGGCCCACAGAAGCAGATTAAGAAACTAATTTGTATTTTAAATCTTGCACCAATGGTAAAATATTCTAACACTGACACAGGCATCAACACTGATCAAAAATGTAGTAAAAGGAATGTTGAGTTGTTCTGTGGCAACTTTATGTAAGAACACGCCACATCATATGTGCATTCAAGGACTAAAATATATTCTGAATATCACAAACACACATGTTTTTATCAGGTGCAGATGTGAGCAAGTGAAGTGCAGCCCTTCTCTAATGCATCCTTCTTCCGACACTACATAGTTCCCCTCCATCATCTTCATCACAGCACAGCAGTGCCCTGCAAGTTAGCTGTAAGTAAGGCAGAGTGCTTCCATTGCACTGTCACAACAAAATGTTATGTCCCAGGTTTAGACACATTTATTGAGCTCTGAATGGTTAAAGGAGAGACCACAAGACAACACTTACCATCAAACCTTTACTGTCAACCAGTCAGGGTACACGGAAACCTAGCATAATTTTAGATGCCCAAAGTTAGCCCCTTGGGCCTTCAGATGGAGGTCCAAAAAGACACAGATCCTCCCTGCATGCCTTCACACCTGCCAGCTGCATGCAGACACTGCAGACTCCATAAGGCATCTCAAACAGCACCTGACAGCTGTGTCAATGCAACCAAATCCCCCTTCAGTGCCTATTTTAGGATGACCCTATCTGCTTTGTCAGTCTGTTCTCTATAACGAGAGCTGGGACACAAGTCTCAAGTGGCAACTGTGACACCTACGGTATTCCCTGGGGTGAGTCCCTTGGGGTCATAATAAAGAGAGATCCTGATGCATCCGTCAGAAGTGAAACAGCATGAATGAAACCCAGAACTTTTCTGTGCAGACAGACTCCCCAGTGAACTGCCTAACAGAATAATGTTTTTTCTTGAAGTTCAAAATGTGTTTTTCCTCAGTCTCATTCTCTGAACAGCTGAAATAGATGACAATATCCCCCTTTGGCTACTGGCCTCAAAAATGATATCACCCTTAGAGACAAGGCATTGCCATTTTCAGAACAAGATCTGATTAAAGGGCAAAAGCAAGATCCACAGAAGAAAACGGGCTTTCTAGCACACAGCCACGGGCAACTACAACTATTTGAGGCCCCATTTACAGCAGAATAGAGAGTGCAACTTCTGTAAGCTCTTAGGATACCCTCTAGTGATCATTAAAGCCGATTAATGTTTGCCATTCACAGCAAAAGAACACGCAGTTTTGCAAGGCTGTCGCATCCAATAGGCAAAAGCATTTCAGAAAACACCTGATGCCCAGCACTGCAAAACTGCTTACAACACCTTGTGCAAAGGGTAGAGTGTCTCCTACAAAAGTGTTTTGTACACTGCAAACTGGACAATGAGACATCTACGTATTTGTAAATTCATTTTTCAGTAGGTAGCTCACTACCAAAATGTGGGCACAACTAAACACAGAGCAACTCCTGCAATCCCCTGTATCTGCAGTTTCTCCATCTCATACAGAAAATAAAGCAAAATGGGTCCCTTTTTTTCTTGCTTATTCATCCCACAGTGCACTGCAGTACCATCTATTTCCAGTCTCACCTTTTGTTTTCTGGTGTTAGGAAACCCAGTAATTCATATCTACTTGTATTAGAAATAGATTGGCCAACAGGAGCAGGGAAATGATTGTTCCCTTGTACTCAGCATTGGTGAGACCACACTGTGAGTACTGGGGTCAGTTTTGGGCACCTCAGTGCAAGAAATACATTGAGGTGCTGGAGCAGGTTCAGAGAAGGGCAATGAGGTTGCTGAAGGGTCAGGAGAACAAGCCTTGCAAGGAGTGGCTGAGGGAGCTAGGTTTGGTCAGTGTGAAAAAAAGAATGCTAAAGGGAGAACTTTTCACTGTCTACAACTGCCTGAAGGGGGGAGAGGTGTAGAAAAGTGGATGCTTGTCTCTTCTCACAAGTCACAAGTGATAGGACAACAAGAAAGGGCCTCAAGTTGCACCAGGAGAAGTATATGTTAGACATTAGGAAAATGCTGCCCAGTGAGGTGGTTGAATTGCCATGCCTGGGTGTGTTGTGTAGACCTGGAGGTTAGGGACAGGGTTTAGCAGTGGGCTTGACAGAGTTAGGTTAATGGTTAAACCTGATGACCTTAAAGGTCTTTTCCACCTGAAACAAGTCGATGATTTGATGATCTGTTACTGATGGGATTATATCAGAGTATGTTTTAAAAACTGTATTTCCTTTCCATAGTAGTCCAACTGTGAAGAAAAATTTTGACCTGAGTGTGTACATGTGTGAACTCAAGATATTTGGAAACCCAAATGATAGAAGTATCACAGAATCACAGAACATTAGGGATTGAAAGGGACCTCAAAAGACCATCTAGTCCAATCCCCCTGACACAGCAGGATCACTTAGACCAAGGAACACAGGAACATGGCCAGGCGGGTTTTAATCGTCTGTAGAAAAAGAGACGCTACAACCCGTCTGGGCAGACTGTTCCAGTGCTCTGTCACCCTCACTGTTAAGAAGTTACTTCTGGTATTTATACAGAACCTCCTATGTTCCAGCTTACACCCATTGCCCCTTGTCCAATCACTAGATGACATTGAGAAGAACCTGGCTCCATCCTCCTGATACCCACTCCCCACATATTTATAGACATATTTATAGACTGAGGTCACACCTCAGTCTCCTCTTCTCCAAGCTAAAGAGACCAAGCTCCCTCAGCCTTTACTCATCAGGAGGTATTCGACTTCATCATCCTTATTGCTGTACACTGGACTTCCTCCAGTAGCTCCATGTCCTTCCTGAACTGAGGGGCCAGAACTGGACACAATACTCCAGATGAGGACTCACTAGTGCAGAGTAGAGAAGAACCTCTCTCGATTTGCTAATCATCCCTGCTTCTGATCCACCCCAGGATCCTGTTGGCCCTCCTGGCCTCAAGAGCACACTGCTCACTCATGGTCATCATGCTGGCCACCAGGACCCCCAGGTCCCTTTCTCCTACACTGGTCTCCAACAGGTCAGTCACCAACCTATACCGGTCCCTGGAGTTGTTGTTACGCAGATGCAAGACTCTACACTTACCCTTGTTATAGTTCATTAAATTTCTCTCTGCTCAGCTCTCCAGGCTATCCAGGTCTCACTGAATGGCAGCACAGCCTGCTGGGGTTTCGGCCCCTCCTGCCAGCTTCACGTCATCAGCATACATGCTGACGCTGCATCCTAATCCTTCATCCAAGTCAATAATGAATAGATCGAACAGGACTGGTCCCAGCACTGAACCCTTGTGGGACTCTACTAGATACAGGCCTCCAAACAGACCCTGTCCCACTGACCACTACTCTCTGGCTTCTACCCTGCAGCCAGTTCACCATCCACCTCACTACCTGACTATCTATACCACACTGTCTCAGTTTGGCTGAGAGGATGCTGTGGGAGACTGTGTAAAATGCCTTATTGAAGTAAAGATGGACCACATTCACCACTCTGTCATCATCTATCCACCTGCTTATGTCCTCATGAAAGGCTACCAGGTTAGTCAAACATGACTTCTCCTTGGTGAAGCCATGGTGACTGTCCAGAATGACCTAGCTGTCCTTGATGTGCCTGGAGACAGCGTTTAGGAGAAATTGTTCCACCACCTTTCCTGGGATTGAAGTGAGGCTAACCGGTCTATAGCTACCTGGGTCCTCCTTCTTACTCTTTTTGAAGATTAGAGTGACATTTGGTGTCCTCCAGTCCCTGGGCACCTCTCCTTATCCCCATGACTTAGAAAAGATGATGGAGATTGGCTTAGCAATGACTTCCACTGCCTCCCTTAGCGCGCGTGGGTGCATCCCATCAGGACCCATGGATTTATGTACATCTAGTTTGATCAACTGATCCCTGACCCAGTCCTCATTAACCAAGACAAGCTCCTCTTTTGCTCCTCTTCCTGTGGAGCCTCGGCAGTCTGGGGCTTGATATCAGGACAGCCCCCAGAAGTATAGACTGAGGCAAAGAAGGTGTTCAGTATCTCTGCTTTTGCTGTATCCTCTGTCTCCAGGGCACCCACCTCATTCAGCAGGGGGCCTACATTGCCTCTAGATTTAGTTTTACCTGCAATGTATTTGAAGAAACCCTTTTTGTTGCCCTTGACCTCTCTTATAAGGTTTAATTCCAAGGAGGCCTTGGCTTTCCTAGTTGCATCCCTACATTCTCTCACCAGAGCCTTATAAAAACCCCAAGTGGCCATCCCCTCCTTCCATGACCTATAGACTTTCTTATTCCTCTTTAGTTTCCTCAGCAGCTCCCTGTTTAACCACACAGTTCTTCTGGCTTCCTTCCTTGACTTCCTTCGTGTTGTAATGCTCTTGTCTTGGGCGTCTGGCTTTTACATTTGTATTTCTGATGTAGTTAAAGAGAATCAATTCACAGAGTCTCATTGCATAAATGCCTTCTGAATTCTGTCCAGAATTCTTCCCAGTAGAAGAGCAAATTAGAAAATCCAAGTGAGACACTTTTTGCTGCACCTGAAGTAACTCTTTACTGAAGCACAGCTCAGAATTTTCTTCTCCAGAGACTCAGAAAATACTCTACAGTATGGTTGCCCAATTTTCTATACCATATGTTAAATAAGGACAGTGCTCAGGTACTTATCCAAACTGAAGTGAGATAATCCCTTCATCTTCTTGTAGTTATAGCACTTATGGTATTTTCTGGGTGGAGAAACAGCACATACAGCTTTGCCAGTACTACTGTCAAGTAAAATTACCAGAGGGCTCATGCCCTGGAGCTTTCCATTTAGGCTTCCATTTCCCAACTCTGGAGAAGTTTATGTATAGTATTGAGATATTTTCATACAGATGCAACAGATATGTGTCTGCAAACCTTACATATCCCTGTGTAATCATCATGAGAACCAGTTACTGCCCTCCCAGATGCCAGGACGAGTCCAGAAAACCACTGCAGCAGACCTATCTGTGCAGATAAAGTCTTTATCTCCACAGAGAACTGCTCTGGAGAGCAAAGTTAGCAAAGATTTCCTTTTCATTCCTAGGACTAGGGAGCCAGAGATTCAACTCTCACGATCAGCACAGCCTTTGATGATTGGTCCATAAGACCATATCCAAGAGATATTTTTATATCCTTATGGTACTTACATCTCTCTGAAGTGCTGAGAACTGAGGGTAACGCACGGATGATTCCTTTTTTCCTATGAGAAACCATGAAGGCCCAGATTCTTGTGGGGGAGTGTGGAGAAAAGTATTTCCCTGGTTTGTTTTCTTGGGAGACAGTCTGGGTTGGATAACAATAGGTGTCTGCTTCAGAGGGGTAGTTGTTGATGCAGCACTACAATATAAAAGTGAGGCTGCTTGCCTCCCTGGGGAGATAAGAGCTATGCCATGTCTCTAAGGTACTCTCCTTCTCCGTCTCTGCAGACAGGCTGCTGCAGACAGAATAGACCTAACAAGATAATGATCTGGACTGTAAGTTCAGTAGACATTTTCTGTGATAGGTTAGGGTGGATTTTTCTGTTGTTATGGACTTTCTCACTACCTTTGAGTTTTCTGTTAGGGTGGTTTTGGTCAGAGGTGTTCTCCTTTATTTCAATGGTGGTAGGTTACCTTATCCCTATTGTCAGTCTTTACATAACGTAAACTGCTTCCTGCTGATGGCCATGCTCCTTGGACTGAGTTACAGAGATGTCAAAACACTTCCTCAGCTCTTACAGGATGCTTGGTATGGCCACCCAGGCTGTTTACCTACAATAAATGCACAGCCTGGAAGCTGATGGGAAATAAAACTGTGATTCTGTCTAGTTGTTGCAGTATTATGTTTGCTTCCTGATGCTCAGAGCCACTTGTGTGTGTTTGAATGTGCCAAAATAAAACTACCCCTATACTTGAATACGTGCCCAGGCTTTGCACTGTTAAGTACAGGAAGAACACAGGCGTGATTTCCTCTCATCTTTTAAACTAAGAAAAACTAAGAAAAACTAGAAAAACATAGAGTGAACTACCACGATGACAGACATGAATGACCCTAGCTCAGCACTTGTTCACACTGTGCCCACAGCAGCCTGAAAGGTGTGTGGTTACAACGTGCTGTTTCTTATCCTTCACAGAAGTATTTGTGTTGTGTTTCCCTCACAGCCCTGAGCAGGGAGGCATCGTCCATTCCCACTCCTTCATCCCTACACCATGTGTTTTAGTCAATTATAGGTCTGCCTATGTAATAAACCCGGTGCACTTTATGCACTCTCTCTGCTGCACTTCAACACTGAAATGCCAATACGTGTGTTTTCCCTTCAATTTAGCAGTCTATCTCAGCTGCTTTAAGAGAAACTATCAAGCATCACAATCCAAGCATGGAAATACTGGAACACCTAACTTGAAGCCTCCTGTTTCCAAGCCTCCTATCTCAGCAGCTATTTGGGGGCTTCGTTTTTAAAAAGAGGTGTGCTTTGGCAAAGCCTGTCAGAGCACACTGCACAAGCTTGATGGGTAATGTGATTCAGGCAAGAGGACAGATTGATTATAACCATAGAGCCAAAGCCATCCCACTGAGACTGCACAGGCTTAAGTCGCTACTGGAAAACAGAGTATGCAGAGATTTCTAACTGCTTCAGTGAGTGGGACCAATGTGTCAGTAAATAGGGGGAACAGCCAAATCTTCACCGTTCTGAATGAATTTTACATTCGTCTGCATAAGCCTCAAGTTTTACTCAGAATTATTGTATGGATGTAAATATACACATACAGACACAGAATTGCTGCCAGGCAGAGAACAGAAGCAATTTATTGGAAGGGCATATTTGTCAGCCTTACTAATTTTAAATATTCTTAAGGAATTAGTTACTCTTCACATGACTTTAAGTCAGAGAAAAACACTACAGGGCTGAAGACTGCATTTGGGGCTTAGACAGGCCAGAAAGCTGAATGGGGAGAAGTTTAATGAACAATAACAAGGGCAGTGTAGAGTCTGGCATCTTGGCAAGAACAACCCCAGGGACCAGTATAGGTTGGAGATTGAGCTGTTGGAGAGCAGGGTAGGAGAAAGGGACCTGGGCAGGATGACCATGAGCCAGCAGTGTGCCCTTGTTTCCAAGAAGACCAGTGGTATCCTGGGGTGGATCAGAACGGGGCTGGATATTAGATCGAGAGAGGTTCTCCTCCCCCTCTATTCTGCCTTAGTGAGACCACACCTGGAGTATTGTGTCCAGTTCTGGGCCCCTCAGTTCCAGAAGGGAACAGAACTGCTTAAGACAGTCCAGCACAGAGCCACAAGGATGATGAATGGAGTGGAGCATCTCCCTGATGAGGAAAGGCTGAAGGAGCTGGGTCTCTTTAGCTTGGAGAAAAGGAGACTAAGGTGTGACCCCATTTATGTTAGTCAGTATGGAAAGGGTTTGCTCTGCGCAATGCCCTATCCAATGATAGGACAAGGGGCACTGGCTGTAAGCTGGAACTTAAGAGATTCCACATCAATATGAGAAGGAAGGAACTTCTTCCTTGTGAGAGTGACAGAGCACTGGAAGGTACTGCCCAGGTAGGCTGTGGAGTCTCCTACTCTGGAGAGGTTTAAAACCTGCCTGGATATGTTCCTGTGTGACTTGATGTAGGTGATTCTGCTGTGGCAGGGGAATTGGACTGGATGATCCCTAATGTTCTGTGATTCTCAACCCAACCAGCAGTAAAGCAAAACATGAGCACCCAGAAAGGTGGTAAATGGCATTTGAACTGCAGCCTCTGGGATCCAGGCAAGATCTGTCCAGTATTGCAGCCACATTGCCACATAGAAGCCAATGGACTGTATAAAGATGTGCCTTTGATTTAATTGCTCCAGAGAAAAACATTTAAGAGGAAATTGCAGCAACATTTAATGTGGTGGATTATGATTTTCAGATCGATTATCCCAGGGTCAGGACACTTGCATGGATCAGTCTAAGGGGAGGAGAGTCAGTTTAGGGTTTGATCCCCACCAAACTCAGTCTTTCAGTCTCTGAACTGAACCTTAGCAGCAGGAGCTATTGCTATAGTGTGCTTCACCCTCGCACCTCCTCTGCCCCCAGCATGCATTTACAGGTCTGTACTGTTAGTCTGAGAGAACAGGACAAGTAATCAGACAAACTGAGAGAATATCTAGCTCTCTCCTAGCAGAGAGAGAGCTAGATATTGCTCTGTAGTAGCAATTTGCCCCCAAGGTGGTTTAACATATTGGCAGATGCAAAGAACCCTTGGTATTTAGATTTGAAGAGCCCTCCTTGTATTTCTGATTTTTAAAGTGTCTATCCAGCCTGAGCTAATTTTTTCATTAAGCCAATATCAGGTTTTTGGACACACTACATGACCTCTTCTCACAAGACCTTTCTCACTTGACAACCACTTCAGGACATCAGTTACCATGCTCATGTATTCCTTACTGGACATCATCCACCTATGGGGGGGTGGTGTAGGGTCTACAACTGCAGAGTGACACAAGTTACTTCATTCACTTTCAAGCTAGGAAGGCAACTGGCACCCAAGGTGCTTAATGAGTCTCAATCTGTCAGCCAGCCCTCTCATCATTGCATGCAAACTGACACCTGACAAGGAGCAATTCCACACAACTGTGAGATTTGAGAATAGAGAAAGCTCCACACTTCTGCTTCACTCATTTCAGACTTGAGTTAATCTTGCCCTCTGGAATCAATGTCCCCTCCTCACCTCTGTTCTTCAGGCCACCTTCCTGCTTCAAATCCCTGTGTCCCCTAAGGAAGGCAGGATAATGGTGTATGTTTGGAGAAAACATTCAAAAAAGCAATTCAGCCCATGCCCAACAAAATATTTCCCTTAACCAAGCCAGGACTCAGTGCACTGGCACAAATAAGGGAACCTTCCTCAAAACCAAACCACCAGCGAGAACCATAACCATGGGTGGTACTCAAATTAAGCATTCCGACAAGTTTCCTTCATCCTGGTTCCTCCAACCACGTGTAAGGGGATGCTACTCATTTTCTGCTTAAAGAAGTATAATACACAGAGTTGAGAATTTCCTTTACATGCAGTTTCCAAGCATTTACAATTTCAATCATTACATCCTGTGATTTCCTCCTGTGATTTACATATGCTTCTCACATGCTACTGCTGGAAGGCTGCTGCATCTCTGCTTTTGGTTGTCAGCATCTGCACAGAAAAGATTGCTGTTCTGCTGTATTCCTACCATCATTCTCCTTTCTTCCAACATCTCATAATTTAAAAAAGGATGATTTAGAATCTCTCATAACATAGGTCCCTCAACATAAAACATTCAGGTCAGAAAATCAAAGCTGGAAAATGAGAAGTTGAACAGAACAGCTCTCTAACCATGGTAGGAAAAAAAGGCACAAAAAAGAAATGTCTTGTCACACAGAAATCACATTTCCTTCCCAGTCTGTCACTGCAGCAGCTAAACTCAGTGACAACACACATCAAATGCTTGCTAGTAGCTGGGTAGAAAGCCTAAATGAAAAAATCCAAACCACCTTGGAAATAGGTGCTGTTAATTATTTTCCTAGCTGTGTCTTGTTCAACCACTTTCAGCTCTTCTCATCAGAGCACAACTTTTGATATTTATATTTTTATTTACTTACACTACATTTAATTTTATAATCCCTTCCAACTAGACAATGGCCTGCTTCAGCCAATGACATATCACATTTAGGTTTGAAAAGACCCGTAAGATCACCAAGACCAACTTTTAACCCTCCTCTTTATCACCCCTAAAACAGATCTCTAAGCACCTCATCTACACCACTTCTAAACACATCAAGGGACGGTGATTCCCTGCACAGCCCCTTTCAGTGATTTACAACCCTCTCCGAGAAAAAATTTCCTAATATCCAGCCTAAATCTCCCCTGATGCAGCTTTAGGCCATTCCCTCTAGTCCTATTGTTGTTTACTTGTGAGAAGAAGCCAGCACTTACCTCTTTACAACACCCTTTCAGATCACTGTAGAGAGCAACAAAGTGCTCCCTCAGTCTTCTCCAGACTAAAGAACCGCAGCTCCATCAGCTGCATCTTGTAAGGCTGATTATCCAGCCCTTTCACCAGCCTCATTCCTCTCCTCTGCACCTGCTCCAGCACCTCCACATCCCTTGTGTACTGAGGTGCCCAAAACTGAACACAGTACTGGAGGTGGGGTCTCACCAACATCAAAATAACAAATGCTCCATCAATGAGAGTTTTGCCTGACTCGTCCACGTATCCCTTCTTATTCACTCAGCAAAGAAATCAAGAGCTTGCACTGAAATTCTGTTTGGTGGCATGTGCATGGCTTCTGTGCCTCTCTATGTGTAGAGAGGTCTGAAGGGTAACTAATACAGAGGTCTTGTGTTGCAGTGACCCAAATCACAGATATATACAGCAATCAACATACGTGGGTTTTTTTTAGCTGGTGAAATGTTATCTCCCAGCTACTCCTGTGATACAATTACTGTAGAACCTGTGTACACAAAAATCAGTGGAAATCTTATATGCTTGAAAAGAAAGATTCTTCTGTTACATCTCATTGCAGCCAAAGCTGAAATCTTCCATTACCTTTTGAGGGATCTCTCATTTGGCCCAACTTTCTAGCAATGTTTTTCCAATACTGCATTTAGGGAGTCAATCAATTCCATTTTCTTGATGGCAAATGACTCACAGCAAGGCTATATGACCACCACACAGAAGCAAAGCAGTGATCAAGAAAACAAGAATGAATAAACTGGGTGATTGAAACAGGGGAGAGTTTGGTATCTGCAGGAAATGGATAAGATGAGGTAAGGCAGATCCAGCAGAGAGCAAGAGCAGAGGTAAAGCTCTTTAGAGTAGAAGCAATAAACTTACTTGAAGGCTACAAAACAAAAATTAATGATACAAGATGTTTGTGAAGCAGATGTCGAATTGATAGGAATGATAGATCTCTAACAACAAACAATCCAAAGAATATCTGTGGTTAACCTCATGGATAAGTTTAAGAGCGGACACATTTTCTGTCAAAATAAAACAAATTTTGTTGGTCAATTGGATAGATCATGCCTAACTCCTGTTCTCAGAGACTTGCCTGAAGATGGATTTGGTACTGTCTTGTGTTCTCTCCAACATTTTAGAGGGACAGAAAAACTGCAGAACTGAACTGGCTGCATTACTCCTAGAAAGGCATAAATGCACCCCTCCCTTGACTGACATAGTGCTTAAATGTCTCATTTACATGCATTACATTCATTGAGGTAAATACAACTCCAACTTTCAGAGACATCAGCTATGCCATCAGACATTAAACCAAGTCATAAGACACAGAATTTGGGTGAGGAGCTGGAGCTGCTCCCTATCCTGGCATAATTCCCCATCTCCTTCAGTTCTATGGAGTCTGAGTTTTGTTTGAAGAGATGCCGTTGGTTTACACAAGCTATAAAGATAGCATTGTCCTCCTTCTGAGCCTTGATAAACTGCTGCAGTAGAGGAGAATTTACTCATACTGAAACTTTGGAAGAAATTCAGCCATCACAACCAACCACAGCAGCATAGTGGTCATCCAAACAGCAAAGAAAGATATCAGATTCTTCATACTACCTGTCTACAACAATAAACGAAGACTTAAATCTCTCTACGGTCCTATAGTCAAGCTAAGGATAAGTCAGAGAAACTTGAGGGAGATGAGGGAAATCTGAAGGAAAGGGACTGTTAGAGACTGATATCTTGTTTTGATATCCATAATGCCCCAACATCACAGATATCTTGTTTTGACCAAACTGAGGAACAGAGCATCCTGTTACCCAAACATCGCAGTTCTGGAAAGTCCCCCCCCACCTCTTACTGCAAAGACACTTGTTTTCTACAAAACCCCTACACACCTTCTCACCTACCATGGAGATGAGAGACATGTTTTGAATTGAGGGACAGCATCCTGTTGTGTCCACTTCCACCCCCAACAAAGCCAGACCCCGTGCATGAGCTTAGGACCCCTTCAGACAGTACCAGCCATGCCCACCATTGACTGGACAACAGAAGCCAACACTGGGGGTGCAAGGTGATTTCACGGATGCTGCTAACTGAACTTTGAAATCTGAAATGCCAGCAAACATGGCCTAACCACAACTCACCCATGAGCCATCAACGTGGAAACTTTACCACAGATACAGAAAACCACAAATGGAAAGCAACAGCAAAAGGGACTTATAAAAAAGTGGGGGCTTGGCCCGCCTATGTTGAGAGACACTTCTCCCCACTCTACAGACCCTTGGGACGACCCTGGGGTGATACTTCCCCTTCTTTCTTTCTCTTTTCCTCTCTCTCTCTCTCCACCCTCTCCTCTCTCCCTCTGTCTCTATCTCCATCTTCTTTCTCACTCTCTTTTTCCTGAGTGTAATCTGTGTGAGGGTAATAAAAGCTACTCTATGCGTATGACACCATTTGTGTCTTAATTCTGGGACCAAGAATATCGTACCTCTCATGACTGGAGCGTTTCTGGATCATGACAGGGATTTAAAACAGCAAAGTGAAATGCCATGTTACTGCTTGAAAGCTGGTTAGTTCATTCTAGGGGTGTCATGTAGTACATCAGTAGCAGAAGACAGAAAAGTGAGAAACTTTACAAAGCTTAAACACGTTCATCTGATGGGTAGCAGTTCATTATAGCTAAAGCCCTTTGAGTTTTTCAAGATTTTGTAGTAAATGTGGGGCACTGAAACTGTAATTTACTCAAAACGATAACCACAAATAATGGTCTTGCATTATCTCCTACAAAGTCTGGTTTTTAAAAAAAAACTATTCCAAAGTTTTCTGAAGAAATTCATAATGACACCTTGAAAAAAATCTTCACACAAAAAAAGCGTTCACGAAGCGAGACACGATATAATAATAATGAAGCCCACAATAGCTGTCTGTTCAGGGCGGGGGGGGAATAATCTGTTATTGTTTAACATACAGGTGCTTAATGCTGTCTCTTCACCCACTCCATTATCCATTTGCTTTCTGTTAGGGAGTATGCAGGAGAATATCAAAAGCAGAAATCCATCTAGCTTGTTTCTGGAGATTAGTGGTATGAGATTTCTTTTATCATTTCAGCTGAGATATTTAAGGATCCATGTATATGTTATTCAGCAGCAAAATGCTTCTTTATTCCCAAGGCTTCAGAAGTAGCACAACTGATTGGAACAGCATTGCCTATTTATGCAGAGAAGAATAACTGTGTTTTCAACCCAGCCATCAAGGCTGTAACTCATATGAGGTTTTCTGACTTACCCCATAAATCACAGTAAGATTGGCTGCATTGTTTATTATTGCTAGAAAAGCTTCAGGAATGCTGTAGCTTAGCATGCCAAGCGCTGCACACTCACCTGTCCCAGAAGATGCCTGTGCAAAGCCTCAACAACTCTACCTGCCAGGCACTCACACATGGCCAAAAACAAGACTTTCTTAAGCTGAGTGAGCACACAATACATTATCCTTTCTAGTCACTGCCAGCTTGCTTAAAAATAAAGATATTATTACACATGTAAAAAAAAATTAAGTTGGTAAACATCCCTAAGGTTGCAGATTGCAAACAGAGATGGTGGTTAATTGTATCAGAGATGCTCGAAGAGCACATGTTGGCTCCAACAGGCCAAAACAAGTTCTAGATTCCCCTTTATAGACATTTAATCACAGTTTTGTATGCCACAATTGGTAGAAAAATGAAGAGAGTCTCTACCAAAAGTGTCCCATCAACACTATTTAATTGTTTAATAGATTTTGCCATACCCAGGTATACAATGAAGACCCTTAGCTGTAGAATGGTAAGTTCTTCATATTACTTCTTTGGAAAATCTCCTCACCTCTACCTCCTTCTTGCAAAATACTGTGGGTGCTACATGCAGACCTTTGTCTGATGGACTGAGAGTGTTCAGTTCATCAGAAATGCTCTCAAACTCTCTACTCTCTCACATAAACAGCTACCTAATTATATTTTATACTTTTCAGGTCTGCATAACCTTAGAATCATGTAATAAGTTAGGTTGGAAAAAAGCTTTAAGATCATCATGTCAATCCACATAACCCACTCTACTAAGTCCACTATTAGATCCACCACTAAACCTTGTTTTAGTGCATACATGATGCTAAAGTGGGTTGTTTCTTAGCTGTATGGTCTATATACCATACATACACCTGGTATTGTGCCTCCCCTCTGTTTGCACACAACATGAGTTTGGTTACACAATACAGTGTTCCACATTTGTCTTAATTTGGTCTTTTAGTTCACTGCCTTTATTTCCTTAGTGAGATAAATTGTTCCAGTTAAAGGATGCAGCCTTTCATCCAGCGGGAGAAAAGACTGGAGAAAACAGCAAGGAAAGCATCTGTCTGTACCTCCAAAGAAAGCACAATTTGCACTGGAGTTCTTAAAACGTCTTTTATTTTGTGCAGGGCAACCCAAAAACTTACACTTCACCATGGTAAAACTGCTCCAACCAAGAGAGGATAGTCTCAAAAGACAGATCTTTTTCCTTGAACCAGATAGTAGATCACAATTAACTGACTGGACACAGAATTCTGTGTCCTCCTGCTTATTCCCCATTCTGTGTGCATTGGTGTACAGGCATTTTATGGAGTGAGCTGAGTGCTCCAGTTTCACTCGAGGACAGTGAGAGGCTGCCTGGTTTTCATTAAGACCAGAGCTCTGTCCTACTGCTGCACACCCATCAACTATCCCACTCTGGAACTCGAGTTGTGTCTTATTTGATTAGACATTTTGCAGAAACACAGATTCACTGTAAAATGTGTGCTGCAGCCAGAAGCAGAACAGTGAAACAAGCTCTTCTCTCCCACAGACAGACTTATCTGGGAGGATGGAAGAACATCCTCTCAAAGAGGAGCCTTCAGTATAAAGGTGATATGTTGATGTCTTTAAACAGTTAAAAAACTATACAGGAAGAAATCTAAGTGTCCAAATGTGTGCTCACCCATGAGCACCAAATCGGTAGTCACGGGGTTAAAGGTTTTTACAGTGACATTTATACAACAGTGGTTGCACACAGTCTGTTTGGGAAAAATCTGAAACAAAACTGTTCTGCCCAAATTCAGATATTCAGTGAATAAAGGCTGTGAGCGTGGGTAGAAGGAACAGCACCAAATAACAATTCCTGCCTTGTTCAACGATCAGACTCTGCATAAATCTAAGTAATTCCCCATCGTACTATATTAATATCTAAATCGAATCAGTACAATATACTCTACAACAAATTCTTCAACAGGAGCTAGCTGAGGTATCCTGAAGTGTTTGGCACACATAGCAGAGCCAGGTGAGTTATTACCAGTACAACCCAATGTCACTAAAGAGCAAATTGAAAAGAGACAGATGTGTACAAAAAAGTTAATGCAAAAAGAAGTCATGTTACAAATAAGAAGTCGTGCTGTTATTAAACATAGAGCAGCAATAGAGATATGTGAACAATGTAAAGTTTCAGCCTTCTGACTTTTAACCAAAAAAGATAGAGAAGAACATTTCTTTCAGGCAAAACCACTCAGGAAGCCTTTATCTTTCTTTGGAGAAAATCCCCACAATAAAAACAACAGACAAGATGTTTTCACAGCGACTAGGTTAATTTATCCTTCCTTGAGATGCAAGCATCAAAAAAATCACTACTAAAACCTTGATAAGAATCCTTGACCATGAGCTGACCCTTGAGGATCGTAATGACACACTGCTCAGAGCTAGAAAATGGTGAGCGGCACATGCACAGGGCTTCGTAGCTAATGCTGGGAAAGCTAGAAATAATACTGTACAAACCCATTTATTCTCTATGAAGCTCACCCTTCAAGAAGCAGAATTTACTTCAAGGCATTTTTTCATCCAAGAAAGAGGCTGCATTCAGAGCTCCTTCACAGAATCACAGAACATTAGGGATTGGAGGAAACCTTGAAAGATCATCTAGTCCAATCCCCCTGACAAAGCAGGATCACCTAGATTAAGTTTCACAATAACATGTCCAGGTTCTAAATGTCTTCAGAGAAGGAGTCTCCACAACCCACCTTGGCAACCCATTTCAGGGCTCTGTCACCCTCATTGGGAAAAAGTCCCTTCCTTCTCATATTTATGTGGAACCTCCTATGTTTCAGCTTACACCCATTGCCCCTTGTCCTATCATTAGATGACACTGAGAAGAGCCTGGGTCCACCCTCCTGACACCCACCCCTCACGTATTTATAGACATTAATGAGGTCACCCCCCAGTCTCCTTTTTTCCAAGCTAAAGAGACCTCAGCCTTTCCTCATCAGGGAGATGTTCTACTCCCTTCCACATCTTTGTGTCTCTGCGCTGGATTCTGTCAGGCAGTTCTGTGTCCTTCTTCCTGTGCCACATCATTTTATTTTCTGTTTGGCCCCCTGACAGAGTGAGCCACATGGGCGGTAGTCACAGGGAATTCCTCTTCATAAACTTCCAATGTGAAGTAACATTACACAAGCATAAATTTCAGACTGGACACTCGGAACCAATGTGACTATTATAGAAAAAGTAAGTAAAAGTACGAATAGTCTGTTTAGTCTTCAGGTTACAGCCTAAGTGCCAAATACTAAGGTGTGGTGGGTTCAAGACCATAATTAAAGATAAGGGAAAAGAAAAACAAAGCAGTTAGGTCTCAATGAGATCTTGGATAGATTTGCCAGACAATGGACAGCTCGGGGAAACTTGAGAGAAAGCAGGGGGTGGCACTCTGATGTGGTGGGTAGCACACTGAAGTCAGGATGTGTAAATCTTAAATTTCATTTGTACTCTTTTGCCTGTTTTGGGCAGAAGAATGAGTTAGCTATGTGACTAGGGGTTTTCCCAGCTAGTAAGATCAATACTTCCATGGATGCATCATAATTAAACAGTTACTACCATTGGGAAGGCAGCCCACACAACCCAGCAATTAGGCTACAGCATCCTTCTTGCTGTCTGTATGTGCAAGTAAGTCATTCCAAACAGGCTGCTCTAGCAGCATGGACTGAGGGACACATACGATGACACAGAGGTTTCCCTGGAAAGTACGACTTCGATTCACATCTCTGCGACAAGTCCAGCTATTACAAGACTTTTAATCCACAGGAACATCCATCAGTCACAAAGAAGACCAGTTGTCTGGCTGAAACCGCTTTGTTTTCATAGAATCATCATAGAATCCTATTTGTTTTCTAACCAGAAGACAAACATTCCTTAGAATATTTGGACTCAGAGTCTAACATTTACTTCATAAACGTAAGGTCTGTAATTTTTGCTAAACCCTATCTCTGTTCAAATAACATTAAAATAATCACAGAAAAGTTTAGAATCATAGAACTGTTTCCATTGGAAAAGATCTTTAAGATCATCGGGTCCAGTCATTAACCTAAGACAACCAAGCCTGTTGCTAAACCAAAGGAGTAAGAAAATACAGCCTTCACTTATTGAACAGCGGGGAGGTAAATACAGTGTAAGTGTCTCCGCATTTGAGGGTGTTCCCATTAAAACAATTCAAATAGTAAAGTTAAACTAATTAGATACAAAAAGGACAGTAACAACAACACAAAATTTTCAATCATGTGCCTTGTCTGAAGTTTTATAGCTGCAGTGGGTCATTATTACAATGGGGCATTTTGGCTGACATGAGACACTTCAAAGGAAAAAGATGACTGCAGGACAAGGTGCACTGCTAATGCAGTTATTACATCCAACAGCTGCACTTCACCAAAAGGAGAAGACAATAATATATCATAAGCCAGAGTGGCATGTAAACCTTTCCTCTGAATCACAATAAGCCTCCTGACACAGTGCTACAGGAAGCCTTTTGTTTTACCTAAACGCCTGCCACGAAGTTTGACTTTACCTAATGAATGTACCTATGCAGAAAATTACACTTTTATTTCCTTGAAACAATTGAGTTTCACTGCAGATAATCATTTCATACAATCGTACAATGTTGTAGGTTTGAAGGGACTTCTAGAGGTCACCCAGTCCAACCTCTCTACACAGGGACAACTCTACCTAGGCCAGATTGCACAGAGCCTCATCAAGCCTGACCTTAAATGACTCCAGAGATCTCCCCACCGTCTCCATGGGCAGCCCGTTCCAGCCATCAACCACCCTCACATTGAAGAATTTTTTTCTAATAGCCAGCCTAAACCTGTCCTTTCCCAGCTTGAGCCCATTGCTCCTTGTCCTATGCGTACAAACCCTCCTGAAAAGACCTTCCCCTGCCTTCATGTAGGCTCCCCTCAGCTACTGGAAGGTCAAAAGAGGGTCCCCTCAGAGCCTTCCTACCTCCAGGCTGAACAGCCCCAACTGTCTCAGCCTGTCCTCATATGAGAGATGCTCCTTCATTCAGAGTAGATCTGTACCTGACTGTTGTGTCACCAAGAGATTTTCTGTGGAAAATTTTGATCTGTACAATAGTTTTCTCAATACAGTCATGTCTACACATTTACTGACCTCTGGCTCACCAGACCGTTGTCTGACCATTGTCTCACCAAACGACTGTTGATCTATTTTCTGACCACTGTCTCATCAAATAATTGTCTGCCTGTTGTCTCATGACTATCTCACCAAAACATGATCTTTCTGTTGCCTGACTCTTCTCTCACCAAACACTGTCTATCCATTTTATGACCATTGTCTCATCAAACCACTGTCTATCAATCCTCTAACATCTGAGTGAACAAACCATCCTCTGTTCTTTCTCAGGTCACCTTCTGGCAACTGAACATAGTTTACCCTTTGTTAAACCATTGTCTCACCAAATGATTTTCAGTCCATTGTCATTTTCTGTGACATGAGCCTGTTATTTTCTGGATTGTAAGGGCATCATCTGGAGGGATGGGCATCCAATTGCTGTCTAAAGCCTTGTAACTTTATTTTTCACCACCACCAAAAAAAAAAAAACCCTGTACTTTTATTTTTCAGTAAATTATTTCTGTCCAAATCCCTGTACTTTTTCATTTCACAAAATTATGTGACTAGAATTATCACAGACACTGTTTCACTTTTACAATACAACGAAGCAAACCTGATGTATATTGATCCAGCCATGCAGCTCTCTTCTGATTGTGCTACTCTACCTCGTTACTTGTATGTCACAGATACAATTTGTACTCATTCAGTGATATTAACAGTAACTTTACTGATAAAGGAACACTAGGACTATGTTGTAATATAAAGCTGAGATCCAGCAGTTCTGTGCTGAAGACGTTTTCCCTTGTTTCACTGAAACCAGTAAATGCGTGATTAATTGCGTGCCTTTTATCTAAAGAGGTTTCAGCTGATCAGCCCAAGAAACATTTTTTTCCCCAAGAAGTGTAATCCATTAAAATACTTTTTTATTCTTCTGAAAAATGAAACAAACCCCTAAGTATACACATGCAAGCACCTTCTCTGCCTGCACCATGGTGTGAGCCGCCAGTTCTGTTAGGCGGTCTGGGGTGGCAGAGAAGACAGAGATGACAGTGAGAAGAGGCTGCCAAGCTTAAGCACATCTGCAGTCCCTGCAGACCACACAAGGGTACAACCGGCATCTTTGCAGCGAAACAGTCTGCTCCCACGCTGGCACAACCACACTGGGTCCTGGTCTCCCAGGAGCTGTGAGGCAACGGCTGATACAAGTAAAAGTACTTGCTAGCAAAAGGACAAGTAGGGACATACCTCTGGCCAGTTCACATTTTGTAGGTTAAGGATGTATTTATTTTTCCTGTAGGTGCAGATCCTGTAGATTTCTGGAGCTTTTTCCTGAAGCTTATTCTCCCTCTGAATAAACACAAAGTTACTACTGTGAAATAAAAACAAACCTGGATGAACCACATGCAGAGGGTTTCCTCTTCTTCTGAGCTTGCCTGTGTAGTGGATTGACCGTGGCTGGCTCAACAGAACAGAGAGAAAAGAGCAAGGAAATTTTGTAGGTGGAGCTCAAGTCAGGAAGATCACTTAACAACCACTGCCATGGGTAAAACTGTCTCAGCTTAGTAAAAAATAATTCAAGTTGTACCAATTAGATGGTGAGGAACGCAGACAAAAATTAACACCCGACCTCAATTTTTCCCCAGCTCAGCTTCATTCTTTTCTTCCTGACTCCTCTCTCCACTGTAAGTAGCAGAGGGGAATGGGAGTTACAGTGTGTCCCTAACAGCCCTTTCTCTGTAATTCCTTCCTTCTCACACCATTCCCTGCCCCACCCTGGCTCCATTGCCTGGAGCTTCTCCTTCTCTTCTCCAGCTCTGGATCAACAACAGTATTCCTATCATTTTCCTTACTCCTCACATTTCCAGCATTTTCCTCCTTTCTTATGTCTGCTTCCTCAGGGCACCACCAGTAGGTCTGAGAGGCTGAACTGGGCATCTTCAGCCCTGCTGGGACTGGCTATGCCCACCTTGGGGCAGTCTCAGCCTCTCCTCTCTGAGATCCCTCAGCCACTGACTACCTCCAGGATGGGAGTGAGCCAGTAATGGCCTGCCAAATGTTCCAGTACAGATGTTGTTTCACATCAGTAACTCTACAAGCCATGCCCTCTAGTCATCAAATATTAGTGAAAAAAGATGACTGTTGGAAATGAGGCAGAGCAATAACTAATTATACACACAGCTGTTTGTTGTCGAAGAGCCACATCTACAGTTGCACCTGCAGCTTAATTAATAAATACAGAAGATGGGGCTGTACCTCACACTTTGACAGAGGCTTAGGCTCACTGTGTGTATCTTGGCTCCATCGTGATGACTGGATTGCAGGAAAGCACAGACTCAACCTGCTTTTTGCATCTATTTGTTCTTCTGTCAGGTATTTTACCAGGGGTTACAATGAATCACCTTTAAATTCAACATCCCCCTTTTTAATTGACTTCCAACATTTTGTTGGTCTGCATCTATGCTGTCATTAGCAAATATCTGCATTTGTTTTCTTCCCTGTTAAAAGCCAAAACTGCTTACCTACAAACAGCTACTGCCCTTTAGCATAACAGGTTTTATGTGCTTATTTTTCATATTATCATCTCATGCTTTTAGTCTCAGAAATTACGTTCCAGCAACTAGATACAAGCTGGCATGCAAAGTGCTAGTAGCAGGTTCCCCTATATCGTGTACAGCACAATAAAAATGTGGCTTCTGGGAAATCTGGAATATCGTGTCCATTTCTGGGCCCCTCAGTTGCTTTAGAGAGTCCAGAGCAGAGCCACCAAGATGATGAAGAGAGTGGAGCGTCTGCCAGTTGAGGAAAGGCTGAGGGAGCTGGGTCTCTTTAGGTTGGGGTGATCCAATTAATGTTTATAAAAGGTGGGTGTCAGGAGGATGGAGCCAGGCTCTGCTCACTGGCATCTAATGATAGGACAAGGGGCAATGGATGTCAGCTGGAACACAGTAGGTTCCACATCAATATGAGAAGAAACTTCTTCCCAGTGAGGATTACAGAGCACCAGAAGGAGCTGCCCAGGGCGGTTGTGGAGTCTCCTTCCCTGGATATATTTAAAACCCGCCTGGATATGTTGCTGTGTGACTTGATCTAGGAGATCCTACTCTGGCAGGGGGATTGGACTAAGTGATCTTTCAAGGTCCCTTCCAATCCCTAATGTTCTGTGAATCTGTGAAAGACGTAAGCAATGATGGAGAAACAGGTCACAACACACCAAGCGGTGGCTGATGCACAGCATGTTGCTCCAACTGTGCAGTCCAGGATTACTGCTGTAAATTCAGGCAGTTCCATATCCAGATGCCCACTGGCATTGTTAAAATGCATACTAGGGATTTCTTGTTCTGACAGAGCTCTTTCTGTTGGGTATTTCTAGCCAATGCTTGCTGTGTGTCCCATAGCTAGACTATGTTGATGAGGACTTGATTAGGGATAAGTTGAGAAACTAGATGTACACAAATTCGTGGGCCCAGATGGGATACAACCGTGGTGCTAGGGGTGACAGCAGAAGTCATTGCTAAGCCAATCTCCATCATCCTTTCTAAGTCACGGGGATCAGGAGAAGTGCCTAGGGACTGGAGGATAACAAATGTCCCTCCAATCTTCAAAAAGGGTAAGAAGGAGGACCTGGGTAACTACAGACAGGTCAGCCTGGCCTCCATCCCAATAAAGGTGATGGAACAATTTGTCCTGGACACAGTGTCTAGGCACATCAAGGACAAGAGGGTCATTAGGGACAGTCAGCATGTCTTCACCAAGGGGAAGTCATGTTTGACCAACCTGATAGCCTTTTATGAAGGCATAACCAAGTGGATAGATGATGGCAGAGCAGTGGATGTGGTCTATCTTGATTTCAGTAAGGCATTTGACACAGTCTCACACAGCATCCTCACAGCCAAACTGAGGCAGTGTGGTCTAGATGATTGGGTAGTGAGGTGGATCATGAACTGGCTGCAGGAGAGAAACCAGAGAGTAGTGGTCAATGGGATGGAGTCTAGTTGGAGGCCTGTATCTAGTGGAGTCCCTTAAGGGTTGGTACTGGGATTGGTTCTGTTCAGTCTATTCATTAATGACTTGGATGAGGGATTAGAGAGCACCGTCAGCAAGTTTGCTGATGACAGAAAGCTGGGAGGAGTGGCTGACACCCCAGAAGACTGTGCTGCCATTCAGCGGGACCTGGGCAGGCTGGAGAGCTGGGTGGGAAGAAATATAATGAATTATAACAAGGGCAGCATAGAGTCTTGCATCTGGGCAAGAACAACCCCTGGTGTAGGTTGAGGACAGACCTGTTAGAGAGCAGCATAGGAGAAAGTGACACGGGGATGCTGGTAGATAGCAGGATGACCATGAGCTATCAATGTACCCTTGTGGTCAAGAAGGCATTCTGGGGTGGATTAGAAGATCAAGATTCGTATTTTGATTTGCAGCTTTGTGGATTGAAGGAGTTTCTTCTCCCCCTCTTCTCTGCCCTAGTGATTCCACATCTGGAATACTGTGTCCAGTTCTGAGTGCCTCAGTTCAAGGACACAGAACTGCTGGAGAGAGTCCAGTGCAGAGCCACAAAGTTGATGGAGAGGAACACCTCCCTTATGAGGAAAGCCTGAGGCAGGTGGGTCTCTTTAGCTTGGAGAAGAGGAGACTGAGGGGTGACCTCATTAGTGTTTATAAATATGGAAAAAGCAAGTGTCAGGAGGATGGAGCCAGGTCCTTCTCAGTATTATCTCATGATAGGACAAGGGGCAATGGGTGTAAGCTGGAATACAGGATGTTCCACATAAATAAGAGAGGGAACTTCTTCACAGTAAGGGTGATGGAGCACTAGAAGGGGCTGCCCAGGGGGGTTGTGGGGTGTCTTTGTCTCTTAAAACCCATCTGGTTGTGTTCCATCTGGATATGTCCGCCTTGATCTTGATGATCCTGCTGTGGCAGGAAGATTGGACTAGATCATCTTTCGAGGTCTGTTCACATATCTTTCTAAAATGATTCTAATTTTCAACCACTCTAGATAATGTAATAATTTCAATTAAGTAGGATATCAAAGCATCTTTCAATCCCTTTCCTTTATACTCTATGTATCGTTTCTTCTCAACCCCAAATCCATGTTAGTATTAAACCCAAGAGGATATCAGCCTTATCTCTATGTCTCCAAAAAAAAATTGACGTCCCTCATGTGGGTGTTCATCATCATCTTTCACCTGATTCATGCCTCAGAATCTTGGCATATTCCAGGCTTACACATTGAAGCCTCTTGGAGACTACTGGGAGCTCTGGGAGCTGCAGGTTGGGATGAGGACATTAATTGCACATGCAAAATGGTGACTGAAAAATTATGGTGGAATGTGATGAATATGATAATATGATACAATTATGATAAGGGGATGTTAAAAAGCAGTTATAAATGCTGTCCTTCAAGAGTGAAACGAACAGTTCAGTCACAATTCATCAGCTATTCCTAGGAGATGCCTTAAACTGGATGTTTTGACAAAATATCAGTGTTATGGTTATTCTCAACGACTAGCAGAGTCCTTGACAGATTTTTTTTTTTGACCATCTGGATGGTCCTTTGGAAAAAAAAGATAGGGGATAATTTTATCTCTATTACTTTGACAGACTACTAATTTGGTTTTGATATAATTAATATTGGCTCAGCACCAGTGAAGCTTTATTAAATTTAGGGGGAAAAAGATTCTTCTGGCTTAAGACAGCCAACATCAGTTAAGAATCAGGACTTACGAGTTATACTGGGATTTTCTGTCACTGGTTACAAGAACACAATGAAACAGACATATTTACACCACAGATTCCAATCTATAGTGAAATTCAAACCAGAAGAATTCCTGAGTGTCTTCCTCTGTCCTTTAAATTATAATTCAGGGCATCTGAGCAAGCAAATATGTTATTATAAAACTGAAATCCCACTAAAAAGAATGAGAAGAAAAACATGGGCATTCTCACCACATTAATTGAATTATGAAATATACTTTTAAAGGGAGGCTGTCTGTCTGAGATTTTTCTGTGTTATGAATGGGAAAGATTCCTCCAAAGAGACATTTCAAGACATTAAGGTAAGTATCTGCCTAGAATCGCATCAATAGTGGCTGTTCTCAACCCTTTGGCTATAGAGGAAACCAAATGAGGCTCACCTTTTTAAACAGTGTGTACTACTCTGTTTCTCTCTTTTGTCTTTGATGGAATCTGAGGTAGAACAGCTTTTGAACTGTTAGATGTCCAGATGTAAGTACTCCCCAAGACTTCCAATAATCTCTCAAGTAATGACTTGCAAATTGGCAGCTTTTATTTGGCAGTCTGCAGACAGAACTCCTACTAGCCTAATTCTAGTAAGAATAGAATTCCTCACAGGCTTCAGGGTTTTCTGGTTTTTTTGCAAGGTCTGAACCCAAGGAATTTTATAGCAAATTCAGATTCTTGGATTGCTGACTTAAGCTTTCGAGTGAAGTTTTAATTGTGGAGAAAAGCACATCAACATTAAAACTTGAGAGAAATAAGGTTTTACCTTCATTCTGTTACTGCTATACCATTTTCCCTTAGGAATAATAAATTTGCTAGATAAAATATCATAAAAAAGATTAATAAAACTTATAATTGGCTACAAAATGCTAAGTTAGTACTTAGGAGGAGCAAGAAACTATGAGCAAAGATAGTTTATGGATGAACATACAAATTGTCCAAGTTCTCAACACACAATATGCCATCAGACTAGGCAGGCAGCCAAGGAAAGAACTGGTATAGATTGGTTAAAAGACCCATATCCTGCCAACCACCAAGTGGGGTTACAGGTCACAGCTCATGTGGAAGAAAGGCCATAACTGATTCCAGCCTTTAGAAACAATCAAATTATTATTTGGAGCTGAAAACTCACAGTTGACCAGAAAGATGTTTTTGGTTTAGTTTCAAATGTATGAATTTCATTAACTTCAGAACGCTAATTACTAATTACTAATAGTGATTGCCTTAATTACACAGACTGCTAATAAGTTCAGATTATGAAAAGATGAAAGATATTTTCCTGGCCATCTAACACACATTTTTGTGTTCTTGAAAAGACCTATAATTTTACTACTACAGCTAGCTACTGCTTACTTCCATGAGATATTTTATACAGATTAAATAGTGTCTGTTGGCAATCGGTGCCTTTGTATCAATAGAATAAAGAAAAGAAACAGAAACTGTTAGCTAGCTGCTGCAAATATAAATTCTAAATAAAAATAAATTTAATGGGGAATGCAATTAAATTATGTGTTTTATTAAACAACACGAATTAATCTATTTTTCTAAGTATGTTCTGACTCACATAGATGAAAGGAAAATAGCAGAAGACTGAATATTTTCTTAACTGATTTCACACCAGACTGATGAAAGAGATCTGAGAAGGAATCATAAAGAAGGCCTTGGCACTAGCTTTGAAATTAGAATTTTCACTGATGTTTTACCTACTAAAACCCAAGGCTTCTTCACTGAGCAGCTCCCCCTACTTTGCCCTGTGCAGTATAAACTGCTCTAATAAAATGATGTCTCCTTGTTCAGATGAAATCTGCTCTTTCTTTACTTTCACAACAGGATTTGTTTAATTAATTGCTAGAGAGACGAAATTTTTAACAATGGAAATTCTTGGGGTTGAGTTTTTCAAGCAAATTTTAATATTCTTTGTGATAGATTTTTTGAAAGATCTGCAGCTGGGATAAGAGATGGGTAAAACCTGCTAGAATGAAGAATGACAATATGAATGTGATAGTTGAGACCTGGATATCTTTTTCATCCCAGAAACAAAGCAAAGCTCATCTTAAATTGATATGAAGAGACACGTCTGCACAGATGCTAGAGATAAAGCCTCCTGCCACATCACCTTTGTTGGTGATGGACAACTGTCCGAGCTTTCAGTGTCCATCTTTGGTTTCCATTCTACTTTCCATCCTCAGCAGTAAGATGACAGTTTTTGTTTCCAGTCAAATTACAAGTTCCTACACACAATTTAGTCTTTCCTACACACAATTTAGTCTTTCCACAAACACGTATTTGCACTTTCTCCTTCACACACAACCTGGTAAGGAGGAAGTTGACTTTCCTGGCTTTTCAGTAAGTCAGTGTAGTCCTTTTGTGCTGGAATATGTGCTTTTCTCCTGCCTATGTTTATTCTACGCTCTTTACTGCAGGAAGCACATTTTCCTGGGTGTAGTGTACGTGAGGAGCCTGTACCTGAAAACGTGCCTTCCAGCTTCAGATGTTGGTTTCATGATCCTTCTGACAGAGCAAGTTCAAGAGGCTTATGCTACTTGAAGTTTCTTGCTTACAGCCACCTCAGCTGTCAGTACAGGCATGGTTTTGCAAAGCAGGATGGACATACTTCAAGACAAACAGTTATATACAGTAAGAATTGAAAGCTTCAGCAGTTTACCTTGTTGCTTTAGAATCTGCATTAGCTTGTGTTGATGGTCCTTGTGTTTTTTCTCAGGGATGATCATGTGGGGGGGAAAAAAAAGGAACAAAAAACCTCCAAACATCAAAAACAAACAAAAGAGCTGGAAAAATACAGGAGGAAGTTTTCACAGATAGTAGTGGACAATGCCTAAAATCCTAACAATCTCTTTCAGTTATTTCTACATTTCTATTAGTTTCCTATTTCTGAACGCTTTTATTGCAAAGACTTGGTTTACGTAGCTGCATGTGGAATTCCATGGAGGTGGAAGCCCCTGAACTGTTTTAAAGGCAATGACACCCATTGATGAAGTGGAGATATGAATTAGCTGCAGGCAGATTTTAATGAGTACACATATATATATGTGTATATGTATATATGCCTGTAGAAAACCCAGACATTATTTTCTCAGTGCATTCTTAGACAGTACAAATCTATTTTTATCCTTTAATATTGTTCTCAGTTAAGTATGTGCACACTAGTTACTTTTGCATTATCAGAAGATAGCTCCCTGGCTATTTTGGGAACTGGAAGTACTGCTGACTGAACCCTTTCAAATTCCTCAACACAGCTTACTCGAGCTGCTTGAGAATGAAAAGTGTGCTTTCTGTACTGCTATAATACTGTCATGATTCCCCACATTCAACCTAACTTTGGCATTTCCTGACCTTCAGAGTCAAAATCTGTTGGTATAATTCAACTGGTTTCAGTGGGATTGTGTCAGCACACAATATGGTCCTCAGTACTTCACACTGCAACTTCCACTGTGTTTTATAATACTCTGTTACAGTTAACTTAGAGATTTTGAAGGCCAGAGAGGGAGGAAAACACATAAAGAATGCAAAGTTTTCAGAGGAGTTTACCCTGACAGTGTTCCACTGTGATTTAATTGCCATCACTGGAACATGGTCAGATGAGTCTCATGACTGGCATACTGCAATGGACGGCTATAAGCTCTTCAGAAAGGTCAGGCAAGAAAGGACAGATGGTAGAGTGGGTCTCCATGTTAGGGAATGTTTTCATTGTATTGAACTTAATGAGTCTAATGATAAAGTTGAGTGCTTATGGGTAATGATGAGGGGGAAGGCCAAAGCAAATGTGTCACTGGGAGTCTGTTATAGATCAACACCAGGATGAAAAGGTGGATGAGGCATTCTACAGACAGCTGGTGCAAGCCAGTCTCTAGCCCTTTATCTCATGAGGGACTTTGGTTTACCTGACACCTGCTGGAAATACAGCAGAAACAATCTAGGAAGTTCTTGAATGTGTGGAAGATAACTTCCTGACACAGCTGGTAAGTGAGAGCCTACCAGGAGAGGTGCCTTGCTAGATCTGCTCCTCCTCCTCCTTTTTCACTTTACTTTCCTTTGCTGTTCAGAGAGGGCGCATGGCACTGAGCTAGGCACAGAAGCCTTCTTGGATTGGGAACATTGTGAGAGTGGTACCTCAATGATAGGCAGAAGGAAGGTTTTATCTGAATTCCATGGTTTGCTACAATGGAAAGATATCTCCCTTAATTCGTGGCTGTAAGAACTGGAATTTTGGAAATGGAGGACTGTAATGAAAACAAGAGAACTGAACATCAAAATGCCCTCTGATTCTAAGGGATGTGTGCATGAACTTGATGGACATCAAGTTTCCACAAGAAGCAGAAACAGCTGGATGTCTCTTCCCTTTGAGGTGCTGGATATTGCAGCTTGTCTCAGTCATATAAGAACATGATTAATTTTCATATGTCTTTGTGTGTGTTTTTAACGGAGGATGAATTAAATGTGTTTTGTTGTTTTTTCCCCAAATCAAGTTAGTTTTCATTTTTTCCCTGCCATTTATAAATTATTTTTTTCTGAATGTACTTGGGTTTTTTTGGGTGTTTTTTTGGTTTGTTTCAAACCATTAACACATTAACCATATTAATTGGTTAACTTCATCTCAGGTTAAACCCTTGGCAACCTCCTATGCTACAACGTACTCTCTAAGCTCTTTATCTTTCAGCATTCTTTCAAAATTCTTTGCTCTTTGTTTTAGAGTTTATTGGAGTTTATCTTTCTATATAAAGAAACTCTTCATTCGGTATGGCACAGTTCCATTTAGCTATCCCCAGTCATTCAGACAGTAGGGGCTGGAGGCTGTTTCACTGCACTACTTTTATTTCTCCTCCTTTGAGAAATGACGTCTGAGAATGCCCGTATTACCAGAAACATACTAATTATGAATTAATTCTAATTTTAAAATAGCATTACATGTATCCAAATCTCCTTCTGTGGGGTAAAAAATGAATGGTCATACACCCTCTTTAATTTCCTTCTGTTTTTTTTATTTTTGGGTGGGAGCGACATTGGCATTTTTGACGGTCCACATTACCATGAGGTAAAAAATTAATCAAAGTTTAGAAGTTAAAATCTCAGCTTTAAGCTAGCTCAAGGTTTTCTTGCCTTGCTCACTTGGTTGAAAAATGTAAGATATTCTTTTTCCTTATTTTTTTTTTCACTTCCAACTAAATCTTATTTGGAGAAGTCCTAAAATAAAATCTCTGGATTCTTACAGCTTTCTGGAGGCAACACGTTTTCTAAGCTGAAGTGTTCTATTAGATCAGAAGATTTCTCCACACCTTGTGATTAAAATGACCTTCATCACTTAGGGTGCTATAGCATGCACTGAGATGAAGAGCAGGTAGGCTGATTGCTGTAACTACATGGTCCACAAATAAAATTGAACAATTTGCTGTAATTTAGAAAGATTAATGTGATGCATCAAATCATACATTTTATTTGGAGACTAGATTGCATGTCTCTAATCAGAGTTTAAAATCTGAATGAGAGGAAATTGTATAATAATTATTTTCCCATAAGAGAACAAAGAGGTTGTAAAAGCACCTAATATATCTCTTTGAAATTTTTTGAGAAACTCTGAATATAGCTGCAGAGTAGCAAGGGAAAGTTACTGCTACCATTTAACAGTCTTTTTAAAATAAAAACTGGTTTAGAATTCACCGAATGCTTGTTTCTCGTAAAAATAAGAGAGGCCAAATATTTCCATACACAAAAGTTCTGGGTCCAATTTGCCTCAGTATAGTTCTTTCAGTTTCAATAATGTTGCACCATAGATTAATGTTGTCCTTGTTCTTTTCAGTTTCTACACATATCCTTTTATCAGCCTGAATTTCAAGCTTTTAATTAAACAAATTGTTACTGCTCTCAAGAGGTTTTATTTGGAGCCTAATGGGTCTCTATACATGTCAAGCATGAAAGACATAATGCTTAATACTATGTGCCACGTTCCTTTATCTTTCCATGTGTAGCTGTTCTTGAGCTACTCTACTAGATCTCTGTGTCAATGACAGACAAGCTTTTGCAAACCAATGCACCTAGGCCTTTGTGCCCTTAACAAAGCAAATACAAAAAAAGAGAAATGTGTACTACTGGAGCTTTATACTTTATCTTCCCAGGACTTCAGAAGTGCTCTGAATTCATTAACAGAGGATGGAAATGGATTTTTACCTCTGGCTCTGACTGCCGTTGTTATATTGGGCAACTCGCTTCTCTGCTTTACTTTCACGTCTGAATTTTTTCTGTGTCTATTTGTTTAGAACGTGGTTGTCCATCTTGATTATTTCTTTACTTGCCATATACAAAATGTTTGTGCACAAAACTGGTGGAAGACCAAGAGCGCATAAAAATACCACCATCTGCCTCAGAGACCAGCAACAACTCATTCAGAGGAGTGATTTATTCAGCACTCCTCAACCATTTTATGTGTTGGGTTAGCCCGCAGCGTTGAGGTCTGAGCTTGCCTGCGACTCTTTCAGCTATTCTAGAAAACGATAATTATAAATCACAAATAAAATACAATAAGGATTATAAAAAGTGTATTTGACAGATGCCATCCAGGCCTTCTGTCTCTTTTACTTCTTTCTTCCTACATTGCAATGAACTGTTGAACACTGGCAAGGTGCTGGTGTTTGTGTTTGGAGCAGTCCTTGAAGGAATTATCTGGTGAAAGTTTTTTCCCTTTAATCTTTAGTTAGAATGCGTCCTCACAGTGAGTCCTAAGGGAAATATGGCAGGGCTAATCGTTCTTTGTGATTTTTTTTAATGTCTTTGGACTCATGCTTATAGGTATGTGAGACAATTTCTTCTTACCTACACATGATGAGATGACACCCCCACATTCGTACTTGGCTTTTACAAGGTGAGTTTGATCATTGATCTCCCTTAGAAAACTGGGCTACAATCTGCTGATAGTCCTTGCCAGAATTGTTTTTAGTAAGAATAAGTGTCTATAATAATTTATCTGGCAGAGAAGTCTAACTAGGCCAGAAGTTCGTTACTGTTTCTCTTGCTTTAGAAGGCAGAATGCCAGCTTTAGAGGAGAACAGGACTCTGAGAGGGACATTTTAGAGAACTCTACTCTTGCACTCCGATTTAGCACTCCTACAGAGCCAGAGACGATGAATTATCCTTATTGTGGTTTGAAAATTACAGAATTTTCAGACTTACAGGTTTGTGCTTTTATGAAGAAAAGAAAACGTTCTGT
>JAOXOE010000632.1:940313-957221 GCA_028565055.1 Phoeniculus purpureus | reverse complement strand
ACTGGCTGCAGGATAGAAGCCAGAGAGTAGTGGTCAATGGGACAGAGTCTAGTTGGAGTCCTGTATCTAGTGGAGTCCCACAAGAGAGGTTCTTCTCCCCATCTACTCTGCACTGGTGAGACCACATCAGGAATATTGTGTCCAGTTCTGGGCCCATCAGTTCAAGAAGGATATAGAGCTGCTGGAAGGTGTCCAATGTAGAGCCACGAAGATGATGAAGGAAGTAGAACACCTCCCTGATGAGAAGAGGCTTAGGGAGCTGGGTCTCCTGAGTTTGGAGGAGACTGAGGGGTGACCTCACTAATGGCTATAAATATGTGAGGGGTGGTGTCAGGAGGATGGAGCCAGGCTCTTCTCGATGTTATTAGGTGATAGACAAGGGGTTATGAGTGCAAGCTGGAACATAGGAGGTTCCATATAAATATCAGAAGGAACTTCTTCACAGTGAGAATAATGGAGCACTGGAACAGGCTGCCTAGGGGACTTGTAGAGTCTCTTTCACTGGAGATGTTTAAGACCCTCCTGGATATGATAAGTGATCCTGCTGTGGTGGGGGGATTGGATGAGATGATCTTTCGAGGTCCCTTCCAATCTCTAGTAAGTCTATGATTCTATGTATGCCAAGACCAACCCTCTTTCTCAATGTACTGATACAGTTTTTCCTGGTTAATGGAACCTAAACTCTATATAATCTTGTACCACAGCAAGGTTTCATATTTGCAGAGCTGTGCCCTACAGCCACATTGCAGCTCCCTTCTCACGGGAGCTTGGGTTCACTTTGAGGACATACCAAGTATTCTGCTGAACTATGCACATGGGGTTGCCACAGAAGTTAAGAAGAGAAGAAAGAGCCTTTCAGCATCCAGAACACAAGCTTTTACAACTCAATTTACCTTCTGAGCTGCAAGACATACTATAGAATCACCACAGAAAAAAACCACAATTGTCTGTATCAGGTCAGTGGACCAGAAATAGATTTTAAGTGAGGACAATCTACATTTTATTTTATTCTTTCAGGTTGGTGTTGCCAAATGCACATTTTAAACAGTGACAGCTCTTTCAACTGTCTAGAAGGCAACAATATTCTCTGGGCCACTGCATATCTGCTGAAAATTGGGACATGGCTCATTCTTAGGTCAATCTCCATTCCTAATAGGAATAAATTTATACCACTACATCTTTGATTTTAATGACAACGGAAGTTCCACATCAGCAGAGCTCATAGCTTTTTCTCTAGCATTTATTTGCCCTCCAGGAATTTGGCCTGACAGTGAATTACCTGTCCTTTCTCCTGAGTGTTGACAAGTCTTCAGGAGATCGGAACATTAATCACCCAAAAGGACTACGGAGGTTTCAGCACGCGGGATGACATTGTGCTTTTCCAAATGTCCATTGTTTTTCATTAAAGGAATGGTTTTCATTTTGGATCACATTTACAACTGCAGCTGCTGTAGCAATTACTGCAATTTACAGCCGAGCCCCAGAAATGGGGCAGACGCACTGCAGGGTCAAGCAAAAGGAGCCTTGGAGAAGATCTGGAGTGTCATTTCCTGGTGACTTCTGCAAAGACACTCTGTGTTTGTAAAGATCACATATTTTCTTCCTGTCACATAAACACACACACTTCACGCCAGTTGTGAGGTTCTATTTGTTAATTTTCTAAAGTCCTTTGAAATCCCAGTGTTTGATCAGCACAGTTTCGATTGCTGATATTGAGCTGTGAGATTGTTTCAAATAAAGAAGTCGTATCAGCGCACGGTAAGAAAATGAAGTATTGCCGCTCTGAACGCAAGGGCCGTGTGACTAATGACAGTGTCTGGAATCTGATGCTCTCCGAAACTAGTGCTGTATATTAAAACAGCCTTTCAGTACTGATAACTTTCAGAAAGGACGACAGCTTTCCATCTCTCCAGATATTTCATTGCGCTCCTAAGTTCAGTATCACCTTCCTTTTAATAGCAAGGCTCTACATTATGATATCCCCTGCGCTTCAGAAAAGGCTGAAAACACCGATGCAGCTGGTAGTAAAGGCAAAGATCACAATTCATCAGAAATTTCTTCAGAAAATTAACTACATCTGTACTTTTGGTGTAGAAATGTCTTTTGGTCTGAAAACTCTTACGCCTATTGCCTTTGTTTGCACTGGTCAAATTAAAAGTGTAAGCAGCAGTCGATAGGTAAGAGGGTGTGGGCTGGGGGTTTGTTTTGCTTTAAATAAAAGCATTGCAGAATCACAAAAGATCATCTAGTCCAATCCCCCTGCCACAGCAGTATCACCTAGATCAAGTCGCACAGGAACATGTCCAGGCAGGTTTTAAATGTCTTCAGAGAAGGAGACTCCACAACCTCCTGGGCAGCCCCTTCCAGTGCTCTGTCACCCTCACTATCACTTGGCCTATCACTAGATGACAGTGAGAAAAGCCTGGCTCCGTCCTCCTGACACCCACCCTTCACATATTTATAGACATTAATGAGATCACCCCTCAGTCTCCTCTTCTCCAAGCTCAAGAGACCCAGCACCCTTTCCTCATCAGGGTGGTGTTCTACTTCCTTCATCATCTTCATTGTTCTACATTGGACTCTCTCCAGCAGTTCTGTGTCCTTCTTGGAGCTCACTAGTTTCACAGGCTGATTAAAACACGCCCAATGCTCACTCCAGCATGCGCCAGGCATTGGTTTCTAGGAAGTAAAAGGGAACAACTGAGCAGAGTACTGACACCTACCCCATTTATTTTAAACAATGTACGACTACATACCAGTGGCTTAAAGCGCACAGGGATTCCAGAGAAACTAGGAAACTGCTTTGCCCAAGCATGCAGCCTGTTGCAAGAGGCAATACACTGACGTTATACTACCAGTGATGACCCCAGATCAAAACACAGCTTTGATGCTACCATCCATCTGATGCTGTCCACTTGAGCAGCCCCTTACCAAGCATCTCATGCTTTCACCTACCCCATATCATGTTCCATACATTCTACACCATGTTTTGCTGCTTTCATTAGCTACTTTACCTATAGACAAATTTCTTGCAAAAGTACCAGCAGGACTAGAGCTATTATCACAGGTCATGCTCCACAACATCATACAGGGCTTTATGTTATGTCTAGCTCTCTCTATCTAGTAGCACAAGTATCCTGCATAGACTGCCATTAACCCTCAGACAAACTATGGCCATTCTGGTCCTCCATGTGGCAACCCACTCAAATGCCTCATTGCTTTGGCTGCACACCAACAACAATCAACTGCCGTATTTTCCAGGCTTCTATTGGCATCATTACAGAAGACATCTGTGCCATTGCCGGAGAGCACATTTACAAGCCCTTTTCCATACAACATGACTATATTTTGTAACCAGAAGCTCCCACAGGAGGCCAAACAGACCAGAAGTATGAATAATATCAAGCTGATTCTCATTCAGTACCTGTTCAAAAGGCTGTTTTACCTTCCAGTTCAGCCTAGCAGAAGTACCTTTGTCTCATCCGCTGCCACACTTTGCAGGGATTTAAACTTCCAGCTGCATGAATCAGAGGACCCAATACATATCAGAGAAGGTCAAGCTTTTCAGGTGGGGCAGACATTCTATGGATGCTGTGCCAACACATATTAAATTGCAACTATCACTGAGAAACTGGCAGCCCCAGACCATGCAAAGCTCTGTTATAGATCAGTGTGGTTCTGGGAGTGATGGAAATTTAAGCTGTTTTAATTGACTGTAGTAGGGTCTGGAGAATAGGTCTTATGAGGAGAGATTCAGAGTTGGGGCTCTCAAGTTTGAGGAAGAGGAGGCTGAGGGGAGACCTCATGGCTCTCTACAACTATCTGAAAGGACATTGTAGAGATGTTAGTGCTGGTCTCTTCTCACAGGTAATTAGTGACAGAACCAGACAGAAATGGCTTCAAGCTTCAATAGGGTAGGTTTAGAGTAGACATCAGGACATCAGGAAGAAATTCTTCAGTGAGCAAGTGGTCAGGCACTGGAATGGGCTGCCCAGGGTGGTGGTTGAGTCCCCATCCCTGAATGTGTTTAAAAGTCGCTTAGGTGTAGTGCTGGGGGATCTGGTTTAGAGGTGAACTTGATAGAGTAGAGTTGAAGTTTGGACTCGATGATCCCAAGGGTCTTTTACAACCTGAATAATTCTATGATTCTTTCATTGCAATCAATAGGAAAAAATGTCCCAAAACTCCCTGGTGAACACCACCCACTCAGCCTCAAAGAAACAGAAATGGACAATTACCAAGGCTGAGGAATGGTAACCAGTGGTCAGCAGAAACTATTTTTAACACGGATAGAGGAGAAAATAACACTTCCAGAAATGCACTCTCACAGGTTTTGTACCTGGAGTAAATGTTGCCTGCGAGATTCACAGTACACGGCGTATTTCCTGACATTCAAGTGCTAAACATAAACCAAATAGATGTTTATCGGCTTCACCTGGGATGAGAGTAGTCCCACTCCTGTACAGAGAAGAAGCATCTTTAGGGCACACATGGCTGGTTTATAAACTGCTTGATGACCCCTTGGGGTCCCAAGCACTGTATCACCACAGCCTACTGTACAGACATATCTTGTTCCCCAAGGAAATAATGTTCTTGAAAATATTCATGACACATCAATCAAAACTCAGTGCGCTATCCCAGCAAACTAGCAGCCCATCATGCTGATCCATGTGTTGTACTGCACAGCTGGATCAGTCCGCACGTACAGGCTGCTTCACTATCTAAGTCTCCCCTTCAGGCACATCAAAGGCAAAGGGGAAATGAATTTGGGAGATCTGGGAGATAGAGAGGGAATTGCAGGGCGGGCAACAGAAAGTGATGTGGGCACAAACCAAATCTCTTCCTTGTTCTTGTATACAGAACGCTTCTCCTTGCTCACGCAGCTGAGCAAGCTTGGGTGGACCTACCTCCTCTCCTGTACAGTGTGTCCAGAATATGCTAAAAGTACAGAACAGCAATTGACATACAGATCTCAGCACCATGGCCACCACCAAAGCCACTCTGTTATTTTAACTCGTCACATGAGCTGGCCACTCAGCACACGCACAGAAGCCTCCCTCCTGAAAAGCCAGCATGCCTCCTATGTTGAAGTAAAGCCACGACAGTGTGCTAAGAAGTCACAGCTCAGCAAAAATATTTTACTACAGACACCAACTAGCTCCAAGCTGCGTCACTCCCTAGCTGCCACGGGAGGTGACCAGTAGCACAGAACTAGAGCTATGGCAGCAAGCTGCCTCCCTGCTACAGGGATAGTTCCTACAAGTGTAGGACAGCTGAGAGGAGTGGGGGAGTTTCCCTTCCATGCAGGCAGTTCCACCTTCACTGGCCTCTCACCTGGGAAACACTGAGCATCTCGGGGCAATCAGTGGGATCAAGGGGTGCTCAGCCTCCTCAAGGGCTGCATAAGCAAAGACATACTCTTGCTGCTGCAAACATGCTGTTTGGAAGCTTCCACACACATGTCCCAAAACCTCTTTTTTACAAGCTCTTTCTGGTATTTGGTACCTTGCATACAGCACAGGCTGGTGCTTGACTTCAAGACACCACTATCCTGTGATTAACCTCACTGCACCATTAGCAGCACAAAGGGAAACAGCTCCAGCAGAGGAAATGTCTCTGTCATCAGAAAAGAAAATGTTCTCCTTCAAAATAAAAAAAAATCCATTTTTCCCACAACTTTTTCTGGCACTTTATTCTCTTTTGAATGTGCTGGTGAGCCTGAATCCTTCCCGTAATTAAGTCAGTTGAGTAACTCTGCGACAAAGCCAACAACAATAATTTGGCAGTAAATACAAGCAACTCTGCTTCAAAGGGCCAGCCCGACTTTCAGCAGGTTGGGTGACTCTTAGAGGATCCGTAAATACTTTATAAACCCAAGCTAGAAGCAGACAGCTCGATCTCTTTTTTTCTCCTGTTCTATTTATTCCTTTATCTTTTTTTTTTGACTGATTTTTTTTAGCTTCTCAGCTATCCTTGCCTTGTCTTTTGTGATGTGCATCTCAAGCAAAGAATGAGGGGATAGTGTTGAATGTAATCCGTTAGAGCAGAAAAAGCCAAAGAACAAATCCATATTTTTAAATTTCCTTGTCTCCATTTGCTCTCATCCCCTCACCACCCAACTATGATAAAATAACACTAGATATTAACAACTTCTACAATGTTAGGCTCCAGCCAGCAATTAACCTGAGAGTCCTCTATTAATGTGGATGGAAATGAGCAAGGTTTTGTCACAACCCGCCTGGATATGTTCCTGTGTGACTTGATCTAGAGGATCCTGCTCTGCCAGGGAAATTGGACCAGATGATCTTTCAAAGTTCTTTCCAATCCCTAATGCTCTGTGATTCTGTGATTCCGATCCACACTAGTGCAGAAATAATCAGCCACTGCCACAGAAGCTTTCTAAAAGGAAAAAAAGATCAAAACCCAAAAAATCCCTTAAATGAACAAAAATTGGTAAGATTAAAAAAACCCTCACTACATAAATCACATTCTTCTTATTAATGTGATGCATTTTTATTTCCCAAGAATCAAAACAGCATCCTTTGTGCATATTCACAAATCGCAGGCATATTCTGAAATGTTTAATTTACATGCAAATTAGACTCAGGGACCTACTAGCTGCAGATATTCCCTTTCAGTCATAAACTGGCCTTTAAGCCTAAGTAAAACGATAATATGGCAACAAGATTATTACTGTTCCCGTAAAAATTTAGCTTCAAAAATCCATGCAGATTTGGTTCAGTGAAGAGGAATCATAACATGGAAGAAATAAGAAATACCATAACAATGAAAAACCTATTTGTTCAGAGTGGCAAAAGTGAAATTGCTTAATTTTAGAACAAACATAATGAAATTAAGGGGGTTTTTTTAATTGCTCTGCTTTCTAACATGCAAGTCATCCAGCCTGTATATCACCTTTATTACTCCAGAGAAGATGCTGACAGTGTATGTGGTCCACAGCCCAAAATATTTCAGTGATAAACTGCTTGAAAGGGTTTCATAGTGGTGACAGATAAGGAAGAAGCAGTCTAGCACACAAAGCATTACTACCCAAAGCCCGATTAAGTGAAATGAAGAGCTCCATAATGCCTTTAACCACAACAGCTCTGTACAGTACAAGCCTTGAAAAACAATTCTCTAAAGAATGATTTCAGTGCAAGTTCCACCCAAGCACTGGAGCAGCACTTCATGTGAGGAGTGTTTAGTGTTTATCTTTGATCACCACTGTGACAAATTCAAATGCCATTCAATGGAAAATTGCATGTCCTGAACCCAAACCAAAATAGAAATGCACTTCTTCCAATGTTCAGCATCAGGCTAGACAAGCAGGAGATGTTGAAAATAGAAGTAGTATTTTCTCTTTGCTTGCCTCTGTCTCAGGAGGTCTAAATGGAACAGCTCTAAAGACTTCTTAAATGCTGTCTATTAAAACTGCATGTTTGCTCATTTAAGCCCTTTCCATGGGAATGGAGGGCATCAGACATCTTGTAAAACCAAGCCAAAAAAACATCTATGAAAGATTAAGATATTCTGACTTGCCCTATTTCACAGAGAAGGAAATCAGACTATTGGTCTGGAGCCTTCATCACGAGAAGGATGTAGACAGACTGGAGTGCGTCCAGAGGGCCACTAAAATGATCAGGGGAATGGAGCATCAATCATACAAGGACAGTCTGAGAGAGCAGGGGCTGTTTAGCCTGGAGAAAAGAAGGGTTCGGGTAAACCTCCTTTTGACCTTCCAGTCTCTTCAGGAGGGTTTGTATGCATAGGACAAGGAGCAATGGGTTCAAGCTGGGAAAGGACAGGTTTAGGCTGGCTATTAGAAAAAAGTTCATCAATGTGAAGGTGGTTGATGGCTGGAATGGGCTGCCTGAGGAGGTGGTGGGGCCCCCATCCCTGGAGTATGAGGCTCTGAGCAACCTGACCTAGGTAGAGTTGTCCCTGTGTAGAGAGGTTGGACTAGATGACCTCTAGAAGTCCCTTCCAGCCTAGAACACACTGTGATTCTATGGTTCTTTCTATGTAAATTCCTTATTGCAGCTTCACCACACATAGAAATAAAACCTTTCAGAAGCCTGACGTTGTGCACAGGTGTGAGTTCAACAGCAGCACAAACCTGCAGGAAGCCCACGGTGGTTTCACAGTACCACAAGAATATAAAAACAGAAATTGTTTGGGACATAAATGAAAACACTATAAAGGCGTTTTGTACCACAATGGGAAAACTCTTCGAATAGTCCTTGGGTAAAGGCTTTTATTACAATATTTCGTGTTGGAAAATGAGTTTAGAAGGAGAGTTTCCATGCGTGGCTGCAGAATTTTCACACCCGTGCAGTTACTAAGCACAAGCCCATGTCTACCGTCATATACAGCGTTTGGTTTTCGCCAACGTGTGACATGCTGCAAGGGCAATTTCATCAGACCCTTGTTTCAGTGTCAGCCTGAAACTGAACTGACAACAGTCATCACACTGTTGGAGAAGTAGTTCCCTCAAGTGCTGCAATGTAATGGAACAACTGTCTCTCTCTGCAGCAGGGCCATCCTTGTGGATCTGGTAGTGTTTAATTGTCCACACAAAGCAGAGCCATCAGAAACCACAGTCATGAAAAACTCCAGGATGGATTGTGGTTGCACACCACAGACAAAGAAAGGCTACATCAAACCTGTACCGCAAAGTCACCTCTGACACCCTTTGCAGGCGCTTTGCATCATAAACCTATATCCATAGGCTGCCCACAAAGGAACTAATCCTGAATGAGCTGGTGATGCATGGCTCTGGAGTCTGCACTGCTGCTTTTCCACCTCAGGATCGGAGCAGGGGAGCAGGAAAGTGCAAGAAAGTACATAGTGCTTGAGACAGCTCAGACACGATGCTTTGGAAAGGCTGTCCTCTGCACTGGACAGAAAGTTAATTTATTTCCCCTAAAATAATTCAGGGCCCTGCTTTAACATCCATCTTCAGGGGCATTTCATCTGAACTGAAAGACAGAGCTTTCTGATTGGAATTAACTATTCCCATTAAAAGTACTCATAATGCAGGAAGGAGAAATTGTAGCACATTTCAGCTGCCTCAAACAGTTGTACCACATAGCCCCAGTCAGAGAGGGGGGCTGCTGCTTCCTGGGAATATATAATAACTTCTTCTCTCAATTTCTCTTCATCCCTCAAGGAAATGGGGATTTTCTTCATTAAAATGTTCTCATACAGGTATCTCTGTATCGCTATCAGTTCTTCTTGTCATAATTTCATTTCCTGAACAATTTTGTAGCTCACTGCTTTGACTTGCTCTTAGTCTTGCCATTTGTCCAGTTTGAGGAGACCTCCTGAAATATCAGTGATTTATTAGGCATTTATCTGTAGTTAATTATGACTGATTTCGAAAGCCTATTTTTCAGGCTCACACCAACTATCAAGGAGCACACAGATTCTTAAAACCCTTGCTGTAGATTCACACACTACATCAGCTCATTAATGAGCCTACAAAAGAATAATCATATGGCAAATAATTCCACCTGCTGGAAAATGTGCCTGTGCAGCTCTTCACCTTCTTTCACCTGATCTCATACAGCAGACCATGTAAACACAGTTCACTGTGCTAATTAACCTGTTGTGTTCTCTATAGAACAAGGTAATAAACAGCCTGGTCAGGCAAAAACATGACGCTTAGGGATCTAATCTAGCAGTTAGATACTAGGATAAAGGTTGGACTCGATGACCCTGGAGGTCCTTTCCAGCCACGATGATTCTGTGATTCTGTGAAAAAGGTCTTGATAAGCTTACATGCCCACTTTGACATCGTGACCATTTCATTATGCTGCCATTTACACTGATTAGGTGGTCTGCAGAGCAGGGAAGGAAAAGGAATGGTATCTGTGCATGTGTTCTACATAAATGCATGTATGTAGAGCATCTAAACGCCCTAAACAGTCAAGAAAACAGTTCTTCCTACCTAATGTATTTGCTTCAATAGTAAGTGATGATGGGAGGGACTGGATAGCTGCATTAAATCAGGTTCCTAATCTTTAGAAGGCTGGAAAAAATGCTAATTCCTCAACATATGATGAATACTTTGGTCACATGTGCTAGGCCTATTGCTGTGGTACTGCTGAAAAGAAATGACATTTCTTTTAAAAATCTTGTCCTAGTATAAAATGTCAGCTATTAAAAGACAGATAGGAGTACCTAACCATTGCCAGGATAGCCCAAGAGTAAGGCATATCCACACTTTTCTAATGCAAAAAGATATTAACCGCAGCTATAACCATTGGCTTCAGAAGCAGGACCTGTAGCAGACCTGTAGGAGTTAAGATAAGCTATATCAAATAGCCAGCAGATCAAGAGAGGGGATTCTGCCCCTCTATTCTGGCCTGCTGAGACCTCACCTGGAGTCCTGCATCCACCTCTGGAGCCCCCAACACAAGAGGAACGTGAACCTGTTAGAACATGGCCGGAGGAGGCCATGGAATTGATTGCGAGTCTGGAGCCCCTATGCTGCAAGGACAGGCTGAGGGAGCTGGGGTTGTTCAGCCTGGAGAAGAGAAGGCTCTGGGAGGAATTCATAGCAGCCTTCCAGTACCTGAAGGAGGCTACAGGAAAGCTGGGGAATGCCTTTTTATAAGGGCAGAGGGTGAGAGGACAAGGGGTAATGGTATTAAATTGAAAGAGGAGGGATTTAGGTTGTAGATGAGGAAGAAGTTCTTTCCTGTGAGGGTGGTGAGATGCTGGAACAGGTTGCCCAGAGAAGTTGTGGCTGCTCCGTCTCTGGAAGTGTTGAAGGCCAGGTTGGCTGGTGCCCTGAGTAACCTGATCTAGTGAAGGTGTCCCTGCCTATGCAGAGGGGTTGGAACTTGATGATCTTTAAGGTCTCTAACCTTTCTGTGTTTCTGTGAATAGTATTGCTATTAAAAAAAAAAAGTTTGAGTGGAAAAACTTCATCCTGGATTAGATTCCCCAGGGTCTTCAGACACACAGAAAAAATAGACTAATCTACAGTAAAGAAAAGGGAAAACAAGTTTATTAACAAGAAACACAGGAACAGTTGGGATTTTAATTAAAAAAACCAACAAACCAGTGCTACCAGGCAATGTGTTCTGAACAGTCCTCGAAAATAAGACAGTGCAGCCTCCTGCCATGTACCCACAAGCAGGAGCAACAAACAGCACCTATGCAGAAACAAAGAGAAAAGGAAGAAGAAAAAAATCAATAGAGTCATAAGAGGAAAATAAAATGAAGTGTGGGGAGAAATGATACAAGCTTTAGAGGACCAGATCCAGAGAGAGGAGAAGGAAAAGCATGCAAAGGAGGAAAGAACAAGTTAAAAGGGAAAGGGAGAGAAACATTTTACCACCCAACTCCCAAGTACATGAGCCGTGATGTTTAAACGGTGTAAGCAGCAAAAAGACAGCAAGCCAGCAGAAGCAGGAAGCCCAGCCAGCAAAAAATGCGCCATGGTGACGAAGCGCTGATTTACATGACAAGAACAAGATTGGTTCCCAAGCTGCCTGTCATGTGAGGGGACTAGTCCTCCAAAATTTAACAAAACACATACTAATGTTCTAGATTGATTTAGAATACCCTTGGATGGGTATTCTACTACCCATGCAAATGTTTCAGCACCTTTGTTAGCCTGAAGGAATAAGTAAGTGTTTGACATGTGAATGAGTCCGTGACTACATTTTTTACTCAGTTAGCCTTTTACATTACACTCTGCATCACCGTTACCAAAGCAACATGGCCATCAGAAAAAAGCAGCTCTTGGTCTAATATGAAAGACTTTATGCAGCTTATTACAGAGTACTCCTGAACTAAGCGGGGGACAAATGAAGCACAGAATGTGACAGACCAGTCCTCCTACCAAGTTTTACTGCATGCAACCTGAAGCTGCTTTTCCTGCAAGACTCCTTGAGCATATTGGGCAAGTAGAAAGAAATTTGGTAAGATGTAGAGGTCTCAGAAGTTTTAAAGTTCCTACCAGTTGTTGAACACGACTATGGGATAAAAGTTCACCTCTCAGGCTGCTTCTTAGTCTGCAGCCTTTCAGCAAGTAGAAAAGTATGTCTCCACCTATGGAAAGGCTGCAGACTAGACATGCCACTACTGAGCAGAACACATGTACTGCCAAGCTGTCAAGCATACCCATCCCTCATACTACCCACCACGCTTTATTCCTCTTCTGCAAAAGTCAGGTGGAGATGTGGAAGGAAACTTGGGATACACTGGAGATAAATCAAGGGGATTACAGTAGTAGGTAAGAGCTACAAATCCCTATGAATTCAAATCTCATTCCTTCCACTGTACACATAAGGACTTGCATATCACAAAGCTGCAATTCCCAAGAAGATAGGCATCTTTTTCTGTATGTGTTGCTCTAAGTAAATGTTAATAGTATCATTCACATGGTAAACATAAATACTAAGGCAGGTTCATAAAAAAAACCCCACAACCCAACATTGAACTTGGAAAATGGCTTGCTTATAGTTAACGTAGGCAGCTCTCCTTCTGGGCAGCTCAGACCATTTTGCAGTGAACCTTCTCTCCTGAAGCACTCTTCTAGGAATTACCTTTCAGGCATAGATCTGTTATCTACCATTTATGCCAAGAAAAGGCAGATAAAATATTATGCAAATATCAGACACCACTTTGGCCTCAGCTGCAATGAAAGCTACTATCTCTTGACAGCTGTTTAGTAGCCCATTTGTAACTTCAGCTCCAGAGAGACAAGAGGAAAAGCTTCCAAAAGCCTCAAACACCAAACCAAAACTGCAGCTCTGCCAATCTAGAAGGCTTTGTACAGGAATTCACTTTCAAGGTAAAGTTTCCTTTCTGAGGCTGGTTAAACGTGGATGAGCTTGGCATCTGATTTTGACGGCAGCTGGAGTTCAATCAACACAAGGGAAAAGCAAGAGCCACCCACCGCAATGCCACATTCTAGCTTCATGGGGTGCCTCTATGTGATGCTTTGGCTATGCACCCACAATACTGCCCCAGTCTCTGTGCATACCTCTGCAGCTCTGCCCCAGCTCTGTTTCATATAGACCCTCCGACCTCACAGCTATCCCTACTGTTGAAGTATTAACTGTAGATTAAGGTGAGATCACAGCTCTGAATATTCCCAAGCATTGGTAAAGCAAAAGTGAGAGTGCAAAGACAGTGACAAGTCTTCCCCCTTAGGAAGCACCAGGTACAGGCATTCCCCATCTCTGGGAAAGCCCTGCTCCTCTTCCCAGCTACAGGTAACATTTCATTCTGGAGAACCCTGAGCTTCACCTTTCTCTTCTTACCATTTTTGAGGGTCAAGTTCACCTTTTCCAAGCAGATGTGCTTTTTAATCAGCTTGTGCACACCTGTTCTGAACACTTATGAGATCATCTCTTGGTTGTGTTCTCATCTCCTTGAATTACCAGCCTCAAGATTTAATAGAGAAAGATAAAGGACAGCATATATGCAACAGGGATCCTTCAGAACGCAAGGTTGATGTTTTCCTCCACTTCATGCAAAATTCTACTACACTGGGGACTTCTTCCTCTGAATCCGAACAGTCTATTTGTATGAAATCGAATGAACTTCAAATAAGCACAAGGAAATAAAATACCAGATGGCATATTCAGATTCATGGAGCTGATATCCCACTTAATAAACATTCCTCTACTTACATTTTGTACAAAAATATTGTATCCTACAGGGATTTTAATTTTACATCTCAAAAGGAGGTTAATATATTAGATTTTACTGTACAGTCATTTAATCTAATGAGGACTTTTGAAAATTCTCAAACTTATCTGCTCAGCAAATAAATGTTCTGACTTTGCACTTGGGATAATTGTAACAGAGTTTTTGATCCCTGGGTAGATGGATGTAACAGTCCTATAAATCCCAGATTTTCAACACCTTCAAAGACTATAACGTGTTTATGAGAGAATATGGTTTTAGAGACATCTGGTGGTTATATAATCCTAAGGAGAAACATCAACAGCGAAAGTCTTAAACATAAATTGTACTTTCTCAACAAAGTGTCCTGTAAAGAGAAAAAGAGATTAGCTTATTCACCGCCTCTATGCACACAGGGGTAGATAACTCGCCAGAAAACGCAGACTTGCTTTTTGCAACTTGGCAGCTTCGCTCCCATTAGAAGAACAAAAGAAAAAGATTTTTTGAAGAATATGTGTGTCTCTGAACAGTATTTCAACTCATCACAGCTTAGCCAGAGTACGACAGGGGCAAGAGACTGAAGATACTGAATCTTCTAAATCCTACTGCTAGACAAAAAACATTATAGAATCATAGAACCATAGAATGTTCTAGAGAACCTAGGTCAGGTTGCTCCAAGCAAATTATCTCTGCCTGCATCTCGTTAGCTTGTCTTTTGTTCTAATGCCTGGTGTGCCTTCTGTTGCTGGTGTGGTGTGAAAGTTTATCAACTATCCAATACACTGAAATGTTTGCCTGCACCTAGAGCGGCTCAGAAACAAAGCTCAATCCTTTGAGCTTGTTAGGCTCAAAACATAAATAGAGGTATCCAGAGTAAAAGAAACATACTTCTTTCTACTTATTAATAACATACATCAGCGTGATTTGTAATGTCAAGTATTTGGTGCCACTTCTAAACTTCCACCATATTCCCACAGATCCCACCATATTCTACTGGGATGTGAAGCTCAGAGTCACACTTTTGAAGACCTCAAACCAAATCCTGCTCAGTTACGCTAATGTAAATCCAAAATAAGAATTCACAGAATCACACAACATTAGGGATTGGAAGGGACCTCAAAAGATCATCCAGTCTAATCCCCCTGCCACAGCAGGATTACCTAGATTAAGTCACACAGAAACATGGCCAGGCAGGTTTTAAACCTCTCCAGAGAAGGAGACTCCGCGGTCTCTCTGGGCAGCCCATTTCAATGCACCGTCACCCTCACTGGGAAGAAGTCCTTTCCTTCTCATATTGATGTGGAACCTCCTACGTTACACCCATTGCCCCTTGCCCTATCATTAGATGAAATCATGAGAAGAGCCTGGCTCCATCCTCCTGACACCCACCCTTCACATATTTATAGGCATTAATAAGGTCACCCTCAATCTCCTCCAAGCTAAAGAGATCAAACTCTCTCAGTCCTTCCTCATTGGGGAGATGCTCCACTCCCTTCATCATCTTTGTGGCTCTGCTCTGGACTCTCTCAAGAAGTTCCATATCCTTCTTGAGCTGAGGGGCCCAGAACTGGACACAATATTCCAGATGCCATCTCACCAGGGCAGAGCAAAGGGGGAAGAGAACCTCTCCCCATCTACTAACCACCCAATTTCTCATCCACCCCAGGATGCCATTGGCTTTCTTGGCCACAAGGACAGATTGCTGGCTCATGGTCATCCTGCTGTCCACCAGGACCCCCAGGTCCCTTTCTCCTACACTGCTCTGCAAACAGGTCAGGCCCCAGCCTATACTGGTACCTGCACTTGTTCTTGCCCAGATGCAAGACTCTACACTTGCTCTTGTTATAGTTCATTAAATTTCTCCCTACCCAAGCTTTCAGCCTGTCCAGGTCATGCTGAATGTCAGCACAGCCTGCTGGTCTATCTGCCACTCCTCCCACCTTTGTGTTATCAGCAAACTTGCTAACAGTACTGTCTAATCCCTCATCCAAGTCATTAATGAATAGATTGGATAGGACTGGTCCCAGCACCAACCCTTAGGGGCACTCCACTAGATACAGACCTCCAACTAAACTCTGTCCCATTGACCACTACTCTCTGGCTTCTATCCTGCAGCCAGTTCACGATCCACCTCACTACCTGATTGTCCAGACCACACTGCCTCAGTTTGGCTGCAAGGATGCTGTGGGAGACTCTGTCAAATGCTTTACTGAAGTCAAGATAGACCACATCCACCACTCTGCCATCATCTATCCACCTGGTTATGCCCTCACAGAAGGCTATTGGGTTGGTCAAGCATGACTTCCCCTTGGTGAAGCCATGCTCAATATCCCTGATGACCCTCCTGTCCTTGATGTGCCTGGAGACAGCGTCAAGGATAAATTGTTCCATCACCTTTCCTGGGATGGAGGTGACGCTGACCGGTCTATAGTTACCTGGGTCTTCCTTCTCACACTTTTTGAAGATTGGAGTGATAATTTCTATGACTTAGAAAAGATGATGGAGAGTGGCTTAGCAATGATTTCCGCTGTCTCCCTTAGCCCTCATGGGTGCATCCCATCAGGGCCCATGGATTTATGTACTTCCAGTTTGCTCAACTGATCCCTAACCCAGTCCTTGTCAACCAGGGCAAACGTCTCTCGTCTCAACTTCCTCTGGAGCCTCAGCAGTCAGGGGCTTGATATCAGGACAGTTGAAGCTGTAAGGGGGTTTGTGGCAGTTGGACACCTGGGCCCTCAAGGCTAGGAACAATGCCTTATGTATCAGTTCTTTTCTGAGCAGCCTTAGAAAGGGGCCTTCTTTAGAATATTCTGCAGATACAACTGTAGGCTAAAATATATTTGTTACTTCTTGCACAAATTCTCTATGACTAAACAAAGTCTCTTTTCACAATGATTTGTTCAGCACCTTGGCCCAGATTCAGCCAGCATCTGGCAAGACCAAAGTGTGATGTTCATCCCATAAGAGTGTTTTGATCTGTGGGTTACTCTGCCTTAACTGACACTGAATGCTCTCTAAAATGCAAATCGTTACATCAAAGCCATCCTCATTTTGCCGTAATGTGCATCGGTACTGAGTTTGCGCTCTAAGCTGCAGACAAGAGGACCTGACTGCAGAAGTTTATGTCTTCCAGAAAAACTACTTCTGTGCACCATGTGCTTTTTCATGGAATCACTAGGGATCTGAAGGGACCTTGAAAGATCATCTGGTCCAATCCCCCTGCCACAGCAGGATCACCTAGACCAAGTCACACAGGAACAC
>JAOXOE010000632.1:919985-940213 GCA_028565055.1 Phoeniculus purpureus | reverse complement strand
CTCAAGGTCAGCGATGTGCAGGTCTGTGAGAAAGTTGGCACGTAGAGGGAAAACAACAGGTTGTGGAATGAAAACTATCACGAACAGTGCATGGACAAAAGGTACTTAACCAATAGCAGGAGCTTTTAAGACAGATGGCCAGATGTGTTGTACCAATCAGCAATGTACATGTGTCGCATGGACCACCCGGCTGTGTATAAAAGGGTTAAGCTGATGCTTAATAAACGGCACAAGCAGGTGCCGTTAGTGTGCCTCAGGGCTAAAAAGTAAGTTTCCACAGAACCCACAGACAAACAAATTAATCTCTGGAACTATCTCTTGTGCATAATGACAAACAAGATGAATGTAATCCTCGCACATATAATTGCTGCAAAGGCAGATGCAGCTACCCTTTTTGATTCACAGAATCACAAAACATTAGGGTTTGGAAGGGACCTCGAAAGATCATCCAGTCCAATCCCCCTGCCACAGCAGGATCACCTAGATCCAGTCACATAGGAACATGTCCAGGCAGGTTTTAAATGTCTCCAGAGGAGGAGACTCCGCAACCTCCCTGGGCAGTCCCTTCCAGTGCTCTGTCACCCTCACCAGGAAGAAGTTTCTTCTCATAGTGACGTGGAATCTCCTCTGTTCTAGCTTACACTCATTGCCCCTTCTCCTATCATTAGATGACACTGAGCAAAGCCTGGGTCCATCCTCCTGACACCCACCCTTTCCATATTTGTAAACATTAATGGGGTCACCCCTCAGTCTCCCTTTTTCCAAGTTAGAGAGACCCAGCTCCCTCAGCTTTTCCTCATCAAGAGGTTCCGCTCTGTACATCATCTTTGTAGCTTTGCACTAGACTCTCTCCAGCAGCTCTGTGTCCTTTTTGAACTGAGGGGCCCAGAACTGGACATGATATTCCAGATGGGGTCTCAGCAGGGCAGAGCAGAGAGGAAGGAGAACCTCTCTTCATCTGCTAACCACCTCCTTTCCGATCCACCCCAGGATGCCATTGGCCTTCTTGGCCTCAAGGGCCCATTGCTTGCTCATGGTCATCCTGCTGTCCACCAGGACCCCCAGATCCCTTTCTCCTACACTGCTCTGCAACAAGTCAGGCCTCAACCTATACAGGTCTCTGTAGTTGCCACCAGATCATAATCACCTTACTGGACACAGATTTCTAACTCCTCCTGTTTATTCCCTATGCTGCATCCATTGGTGCATTTCAGGGAGTCAGCTGAGCGCTCTGATTTCACCCTAGGATGGTGGGAGTCCCTATTCCCAGATTGTCTCGCCACCTTCCAGCTGTAGGATTCTCAGTCAGGCTCCAACTGCTCAATTTCTGCATTTTTTCCCAGAAGCTCTAATTCTTTCCTATTTCATGGGTTTTCAACATAATATCCTGTGGGCTGTAGGAATCGCCTGGCTCAATTCATGCCAAGTTCAGCTAGCCAATACCTCTTCTCCACTACCTGCATCACCTCAGCCATGCTGCTTATTACTGCAAAGGAGTTGACATCAAAGAAATTGTTTCAGTGGAAAGGACTGCAAAAGCCATAATTAACAGTTGAAGCTATGGTCACGCAGCGACTGCTCTTACAATACATAATTTACTAATAGTTATGTGATTACAATGGACAGATTCCTGCCCCAGAGACAAAATGCTTTAACAACGCAGCGATTACTGTGATCTCTGGTTATGCCTGCTGACTCTTTAATGTTGAATACTTTACAATATGCAATTGGTAATGCAAATAATGGCACACTTACATGCAGAAAAAGCTTTTCAGTATAATAAAAACATTATCTTGTGTTCTCAGTGTAACAGATGTCCTGTTTAATTGCATTGGAAAAGTGAAAATATATAAAGTTTTGCATAATAATCAAAACAGAAAGCAGAATGCTAGAATACTTTCTATTGAGGCATGAAATAATTTTTCTTGGTATATGTTATTTGCTAATGCAGAAACCTGCATGTCAGCACTTGTGAAAGAATGCAGCAATATGTTATGCTAAAATTGCACTTACATGGTTTGTTTCTCAACTCACCCTCAGAATATAAACTACTAATGTTTCTTATCAGGATTCTTAGACTGTTCATATAGATTCTAATGACAATCAGATCACTTATCCTTCCTATGTCGTTCTGTATTACAGGCACACAGCTCTGCAGGCATAGAAAATATCACACAAGAACACTTTGATTTTAATCTTAAAATAATCCATTGTTTATTTCATAAATGACAGTAAGTGATGGCCACACCATCCACATTCCCCACCAGAACACTTATTTACTCCAAATGAAGTGTCAAGGGGAAAATATCTCACTTGTAAGCCAATGTATCTGGAGTGAATTTTTGAAAAGACAGCTTCTGCAAGAGGATCGACCTTCTTTCGTCATAGCAAGTACTTTTTATTACACAGGTTCCCAGGAACATACTGTCACTCTACGGCTTTAAGTGAACTCCTTTTCCTTTCTGATTATATTAGAATTATTTGTCTGAAAAACTGAAGACACAAACCCTACTCAAATTGCTCATTACAACTGCTTCACCTTCCTTTTCACTTGCCCAAGACACAGAACACCACTTCTGTTTCCGTTAGCAAAAAGACTTCTCACATCTCATTTGAAATTCTTCACATCCAGTGTCTCAAATACCACAACACTGGATTTTACATCTCTGTGACACTCAACTACCATCAATGATTTCACATGCATTGAATAATCCAGACCCACAACGGAAGTTTCTCGTAACGACACACGGTTTTTAATAACTTTTCCTATGCAGCTCAACACAGTGCCCTTTTCTACACGCCCTTTGCTACTATTCTAATCCCCACAAGATGGATGTGCCAGAAGTGTGTATAATGTTGTCACCAGCTGAACAACCTTTCTGCCCTAAACCCACATTTTCTTATTGGCAGGTGTATGGTATTTGTTTATTGAACCTCTAGGACAGCAACACTTTCTTAGTAGTCCCTTATTAATAGTACCAGCGGAGGCAGAAACATTTTCCTTTAGCATCAAGGAAGAGACCCGCAGCCACACAGACTGAATTTCCACCAAAGATCACTAATGTTTGCATATCTGGTTCAGATTCTTCAAAAGACAGGATGTGGTTTAGTTGCTTTGTGTTTGGATCACTTAGACCAAAGACCAAAAAGCAAGCTGCAGTTTCCATGAGACTGCAACACTACCAGTTGTAAGGAAGCCCAGCGTGCATGTCAGCACGGGCTCTCCAGCAGGCAACAAAGAGGATGAAGAAGATCTGGGATGAGGGAGAAGGGCACAGATGAGCAAGGACACCGTGTGCCCTCCCTTCCAGGCAGGCAAACAAACTGCCCTTTCTGCAAGGACTGCAAACAGGTTCCAGTTGGCAAAGGAAAAGAGGACATGGGTAGCAGGGTGAGGATGGAGACAGTCCCAGGCAGCTGCAGGGCTATGCTCACGCTTTTGTCAGAGGCAGCAGTCTGCCATTTTGCAGTGCAAAAGACCAAATAGAAACAAAGATAAGGCACTAAACCTGCCAGAGCTGGTGTGTTTTCAAGCTTCCTAAAGACACATTTCTTTCTTGTGTATCTTTGCAAACATACCCAGAGCCTGCTTCAAAGGCTATGCTACAGCTGCTACACCTGCGCTTGGCATCCTGCAGACAGCACTGCCAGAGCCTCTGGGCATGGTTGTGATAAAAATCACCCGTTCACAAGACAGCTACACTGTTACCACCACCTCTGCTGACTGCGGACCTTTAACCAACCTCCACCCCCATGCAACAACAAGAATAAACTGCACTTAGTGGAAAAGCAGGGAAAGGATACAATCTTAAGCCTCTACGCAGTCATTTAGGAGTGAAACTCCCAGGAGTACCAAGAGATAACGACACAGATCTCTGCACAAGCATTAAAAAAAGAAAACTTTCTTAAGTCTGCTGGAGGAATCCTGATTCACTCAGCTGATAAATGTAGCTTGGACTGGAGCTAAAATGTGTGGATGAGTGGTTAACATTTTTTTAAAGAAGATATTCCAAAAACTGCCTTTAGGATTGATCAGCTCTTCCTGTGTATGCAAGAAAACTGCTGGAAGAAGCTGAAGGAATTATAAAGATTAATAAATTGGATTTGATTAAAGGCTTTTACAGCATGATGCAAAATTTTGAAGGCAGCCCTTATCAGATTTTTCTCCTTAAGACTCTCTTTTAAAAATAAGTGGTTGAAAGCAAGCTTGGGAATCTGCAAAGAGTTGAGAACAAATTGGCATTTGAGAAACTAATTGCAACAGTCAAGGTGTTAATACTATTCTTAGCACCTGAATACAAGAACCTGGTTACTAGCCTTCTTCCAGGGCTTAGAAGGCACTTCTTTGTGGTTTAAAAACAAGCGCTCGTGCACATACCTTAACTTCTTCGATGTGTTGGGGAGAAAAGAAAAAAACAGGGTTGTATCATGATGGCCCAGTTTCTGTGAACATATGTAAAGATGGAGAGTCCACTGCTTCTCTGGGTGACTTGTGCCCAGTCTGCCTCTTGACCTCAGATTTTTCTAATCAGATATGTAGTCAAAAACACCAAAAATCTGCATTTCAAGGAAAATTTTGTCCTTTGTTCCTTGATGTGTCTTCTAACACCGTTGAAGAGTGGTTCCATTATGTCTTAACCTACCTCTAAAATAGCTAGTCAAAGGCTGCTATCACATCATCACATCAGCCCTCTGGGCACCTCGGGGACCTCAGCTACCTTCCTTAGAGACAGGCATAACACCCACCTTTTTCAAATCATCATGGATCACTCCAATCACCTCAGCTTATAGTTGACAGCAACCTTGCAATCAACTTGCTCTTCTAGCAATCTTAGGAATATGCCATATGCTAACAGATGTAAAGACATTCAGCTTTTTTATGTAGTCAAGACGCCACTACTCCACTGCTGGCAGCCTCTCTCGTTCCCAAAACTTACTGATGGACATAATGGTCTGGGAATAGGCTTTCCCTGGGGTGACAGAGGCACAGGAATGTTTATACTACTCCAACCCTTTCCACATGACCTACAAACAGTTCATGTACAGTCAAACAGTTTCCTTGAACTTCCTCTTGAAAATCCCTTCTTGCTGCTTTGTTTAGCGATCCAGCTGCTATCTGTCCTCTCTGATTTTCTCCTGTAGTGCCCCAGCAGTGATTTTCAACTCCCCTGTCACCTGTTGTTTTCATTTCTTGCTTGTTCCTTTCTGCTATTTTGCTTCATAGTGAAGCTTCTTATTAAACCAAACCTGGTAGAATTCCTGGTCTTCTGCAAAAGAGCATCTCTCAAACAGTTTTGTTTAAAAGTCTGTCATTTCTCCTAGGCACCATTCCCCTTCCTTTTGCAACTTTCTCAAAAAAACCTCAAGGCTGCTTTCGTGAAAGCCAAGGTCCTACCTCTGCTACTCACGTTCTCATCCACCCTCCAAATTCTCAGTCCAGTCATCACATGATGGTCACTGCAGATCAAGATACTATCTAGACCCATATTCCTCCACATGCTGTGATCTTTTTGTGACCAACAGTTCAAGCAGAGCATTACTCTGTTTTCTAACACACAAACACTACAAGGAAGCTTCTTCACAGCTTGTCTCAGAAGCCATAACGTGCAGCTTTCACCCTCGCCTCCTCCATCTGCAGCAATCTGAGGAAGCCTGGGTCCAAGAAGCACTGTTTTTAAAGCAAAACTACCTTCCCCTGCCTTCATGTAGGGCCCCCTCAGCTACTGAAAGGTCAAAAGAAGGTCCCCCCCAGAGCCTTTTCTCCAGGCTGAACAGCCTCAACTCTTAGCCTGTCCTTATATGTGAGATGCTCCATTTCCCTGACCATTTTAGTGGCCCTCCTCTGGATGCATTCTAGTCTCTCTATATCCTTCTTGTGCTGGAGGCCCCAGAACTGGACACAATACTCCAGGTGAGATCTCACCAGGGCAGAGTAGAGGGGCAGCATCCCCTCTCTTGATCTGCTGGCCACAGTTCTTTTGATGCAGCCCAGAATGGGATTGGTCTGTGCTGCAATTGCACACCGATGGCTCACGTCCAGTTTTTCACCCACCAGTACCCCCAAGTCCCTTACCAGAGGACTGGTCTCCAGTCACTAAGCACCTCACCCTTTTCCTCATTGTTCATCACTATGTTTCCTCCTATATCTAATAGGAGATTAAGGTCTCCGTGTTCAGCCAGGCTGGTCTTCCATGCTGCCAGCTTTCCTTGTAGCACACGGGGATGGCTGCTCCTGCACCTTCAAGTCTTCCTCCTTAAGAGAATCCAGCCTTCCTTGGCTTCCTATACTCTTCAGAACAGATTCCCAAGGGATTCTGGCAATCAGATTACTGAACAGGGCAAAGTTTGCCATTCAGATGGTGCCACCTTCTCTAGGGTGGCAGTTTTGCTGTCCCTCCTCCTGGCATGTCTCAGAACAGAGAGCTCTAAAAGTTTGTGGTCCCTGTGCCCAAGACAGCCCCCAACTGTCACATCTGTTACCAGCCCTTTCCTGTTCACAAAGAGCAGCTCTAGCAGGGTACCCTGCCTGGTTGGTTCACTCACCAGCTGTGTCACAAGTCATCTTTGACACATTCCAGGAACCTCTGGGGCTGTTCCCTCTCTGCTGTGTTGCAGTTTCAGCAGACAACAGGGAAGTTGAAGTCCCTCACAGGAGCAAAGGCAAGCACTCCTGCACCAGTTGCCTCTGGGAAGACAGGAAAAAAGCCATTCTAAATAAAGTTAACAAGAAAACAGAACCTGGCTGTCTATCATGAGGGTAAGAAACACCAGCGAAATCATCCCCACTTTTGAAATACTGGAGACATTCTTCCTGCAAAATCTGATAAAGGCAAGACCTCAATTTCTGATGTTGCTGATAACAAGACAATCTCTATCACTAGATTTAAACCTTTGAAACAGGAGCCTGAGTCACTGCAGAAACAGTGCAGATGTAGCAAAAGCAAACAAAGTTTCAGCTGAAGAAATAAGGACTCATGGCACTTAAGGCAATTCTGTAGCCATTGTGCTCTGATACAAAATAAAGTGAATCACAGAATCACAGAACGGTTGGGGTTGGAAGCAGATTTAAAACTCATTTCTGTTGAATCCAGTGTGCATTTTAGTGTTCCAGATAAAATGTTTTAAACAAAACTATGGAATTAGAAAAAATCATAGGGATTTTGTTACCATGACTGTTCCTATGCACATGCAGTGCCACATCTACACACGACCAAAAAGGCTCACAAGTGCATTAACCGTTGTTACTGTGCATCGCTCAATTCCAAGACCACAAGACACTAGAAATTGTATCAGGGAAGATGATCACAGAGTTCCATGTGGCCTTAAAAAATTCAAATACTGCTTTTGTGACTTTTTTTTTTAAAGACAAATCTTTTGCCGTGTGTATCAAATATTAAACACAGACTGCAAGCAAGTGAAGTAACTGAGAACCCAAAACAAGACTGAGTTCATTTCTGTAACTTGAATGACAGTTTTTCCAATGCATTCACTCCAGAATCCCTAGCCAAGAAAAAATAAGATATGGAAGATATGCATTGTATTAATTATCGGGCAACATCATCACAATATTAGGAAATAATGGCACAAAATAAAAGAGAAGCCAAAAACTTCTTTTGACCTTCCAGTACCTGAAGGGGGCCTACATGAAGGCAGGGGTAGGTCTTTTCAAGAAGGTCTGTAAGCATAGGACAGGGAGCAATGGGTTCAAGCTGGGAAAGGACAGGTTTATGCTGGCTATTAGAAAAAAGTTCTTCAATGTGAGGGTGGTTGATGGCTGGAATAGGCTGCCCATGGAGGTGGTGGAGGCCCCATCCCTGGAGTCATTTAAGGTCAGGCTTCATGAGGCTCTGAGCAGCCTGGCCTAGGTAGAGATGTTCCTGTGTAGGCAGGTTGGACTAGATGACCTCTATAGGTCCCTTCCAGCCTAGACATTCTACAAATTCTATGATTCTTCTATCTCTTTTGTACCATGATCTCCACACATACCCATAGGGATACCCTACACCCTCCTGACTGAACTGTGCTAAAGATGCCTTGGTTCCTCTAGATAAGGAATTTCACACCTACTTTAATATGAGAATTCCTCAGGAAGTACATGAAATAGGGATGGAATTTGCTGAGACATCCTGGGTGAGATGCCACCACCTGGGTTTTGCTAAGACCAAAGTAAAAATCTTTGTTGCTACAGCCTGAAATGCGGGCTAGGACTTTCCATTTGAAATACACAGACAGTTTTGAGTCTGGCAATTTTTTTCCCAAATGTTCTAAAACATAACCCAACAGTACAGCTTTCCTTTTATTACTTTCTCCAGTAGTTCATTCCCACTGCTGCAAGTGCTTTTAGCTTTTATTCTTGCTATTCCCTAACACATTGCTGATTTTCTTCCCTTTTCTTCCTTTGGGTTCAAGTAATTAATAATGTAAGTCACATGAAAAGCAGCACTACAGAGAAAACCCCATGGCCCTAAACGCCAGGACTGGAAAAATGTGTTCATCGTCTGCACAGTGCCTGGTGGCCTGGAGAGAAGGCAAGGAGCTGAAAACACACAAATCTCTCAGCATCTGCAAAGATGATGGAATCCTGCTGCTTTCCAGGCACTTGGAGTCGGCAGGAATATCCGCACAGGAGACACCCACCATAGCATTGTCACCTTCTGAGCATTTCACCTTTTGGAGATACATTTTCAAATTTGCTGCAGCCATACTTTCCCCAATCTCCCTTAAAATAACAAGCCTGCAAAAGTCAAAACATACAGTGTGCTCAGCCCTGTTGAAGCTGTCTGCAGTCATCAGTTACCTGCCTTCTTCAAAGGAGACATCGAGGTGCTGGAGCGAATGCAGAGGAGGCCAACAAAGCTGATGAAGGGCCTGAAGAAGAAATCTTATGAGGAGAGATTGAGAGAGTTGGGTCTATTTAGTTTGAGGAAGAGGAAGCTAAGGTGGGACCTCATTGCTCTCTACAACTATCTGAAAGGACATTGTAGAGTGATGCTGGTTTCTTCTCACAGGTAATTAGTGACAGAAGCAGAGGGAAGGGCTTCAAGGTCCAACAGGGTAGGTTTAGACTAGACATCAGGAAAAATTTATTCACAGAAAGACTGGTCAGGCACTGGAATGGGCTGCCTAGGGAGGAGGTTGAGTCCCCATCCCTGGATGTGTTTAAAAGTCACTTAGATATAGTGTTGACGGATCTGGTTTAGGGGTGAACTTGTAGAGTAGGGTTGATCGTTGGACTTGATGATGCCAAGGGTCTTTTCCAACCTGAATGATTCTATGATTCCTACAGCAGCTTTCACCTGTGGGGCCAGGCGAGAAAGCTCCTCTGAGCACCCCCCATAAGAGGGATTAGCCACTCCAAAGGCCTTCATGAATCCAAAAAAGAGATTTTGTACCTATGCCAAGGACCCCCATCTGCACCCCTTGGTCACCAGGATCCAGAACACACAATACACACCCCCTCTTCATGCACAGAAATGATTTTTTAGGGTTTTTTTCGTTTGTTTTAGAAGCAGCTACTCATTACTTCCTGTACTAGTCTGAGATTCTGCTTCTGGCTTAGCATGATTACTGACAGCATGGGTAATCACTCACACAACTCTGCATTTCACAAATATTGAATAACTAATTAGGAGTATTAATACAATGAACCATCTGCTTTTCATTTCCACTGATGAAGAGGTACAAGAGTTTTGCATTAGGTAAGAAGTTATATATGATGTACCTTTCCTCCTGTATGCCCATTTAAATAATGACTGTAGGGTTAATTGAATACCCCACTCTAAACTTCCTCCATCAGCGTTGCTACACACAGTATTGCATCAGCATTCTGACTTGATTTTTTTGAACAACTGCTATGAAGCACTGACTGCAAAAATAAAAACAGCATTAGGGAGAAATATTTAAAAACAATGGCGCCGAAGACATCACCACAAAGTGTTTTATCTTAACAGGCTCAAGAACAGAATTTTTCTTATTTCAGCACATTTTTATCAAGCTACTCCCTTATGTTTCCTGAATTTATAGGCTATTCTCATTCACGAGGAAAAATTATCTGAATGAGATAGATGGTTGAGGATCTTTGATGATTTATTCTTAGAAGACATTAATTCTATCACATAGCATATGAATATCCCTCTTCATCCTTTCTATTCATTCTGGAAAAACTTACTTTTTATGCACAGTTAGTACGAGTATTTTCTTGTTTTCTCATTAAATAAATAAATTCCTACTTCATTACAATATTCTCACCAATCACTGCATATCAACATCTATATTTATTTGCATTTCCAGTGATACCTGATTGCTTGACTATGTTGTTATTAGCAGGACTTCACCCAGAAAAAGTAATCTAATTTTACAAGCACGATAGCATTTTAATTGAAAGGGCCCTAACTGAAGTTCAGCCAAGAGCCCAACCCAAACCAGCTAATTCAACCTTTAAAACTCGTCCATTCTGACACATAAACAAGCTACATGTCACACCTTTAATCACTGAATCACAGAATTGCAGAACATTAGAAATTGGAAGGGACCTCGTAAGTCCAATCCTCCCACTACAGCAGGATCCCCCTGATCCAGTTGCACAGGAACATGTCCAGGCAGGTTTTAAACATCTCCAGAGAAGGAGACTCTACAAGACCCCTGGGCCCCTGGGCAGCCTCTTTCAGTCTTCTGTCATTCTCACTGGGAAGAAGTTCCTTCTCATATTCATGCGGATCCTCCTATGTTCCAGCTTGCACCTACTGCCCCTTGTCCTATCATTAGACACCATAGAGCAGAGCCTGGCTCCATGCTCCTGACACCCACCCTTTCCATATTTATAAACATTAATGAGGTCACCCCTCGGTCTCCTTTTTTCCAAGCTAGGGAGACCCGGGTCCCTCAGCCTTTCCTCGTAAGGGAGAAGGTCCACTCCCTTCATCATCTTGGTGGCTCTGAACTAGATTCTCTGATGCAGTTCCATGTCCATCTTGAACTGAGGAGCCCAGAACAGGACACAATACTCCAGATCTGGTCTCACTAGGGCAGAGCAGAAAGGGAGGAGACCCTCTCTCAATCTACTAACCATCCCCCTTCTGATCCACCGCAGAATGCCATTGGCCTTCTTGGTCACAAGGGCACATTGCTGGCTCCTGGTCATCCTGCTGGCCACAAGCAGGTCCCTCTCTCCTACACTGGTCTCCAACAGATCAGTTCCAAATCCACATGTTATCTGTGTAGTTATTTGTTCAAGGGTTCAGTAAATGCTGGAAATAAACATAGACCTCCCTTCTGCATGAAGGAGAACAGCTACACTTCAAATTTAATGAAGACTGATAAGACAACAAAGGACCTGTCAACTATGTCGGTGCTGCAGGTCTGCCTCATCAAGGTTCAAAAACAGAGCAATCCTTTCACATTGTAATGCTGATAGAAGATGTCACTAAAATGGCAACAACCGTCATGAACACTGACCCTTGGTGGTAACTGCGAACACAAACCATCAATACTATTGCAAACAACTACAGCTGCGTGTAAGGGTATCTGTGGCTATTGGAGAACTACATAATCTTAGGAAGTCTGAGTAAGCAAATTCTCATTTTTGAGCTTTTCGGTTTCAAAAGCAGCTACCCATTCCTTAGCAATACTACTGAAATATTTTCAATGCAAACAGGGCATGAATTGTAAGTCAAAGTGGCAGAGGAACTTGGTTTTAGGTACTGGTTCAAGAAATCCTTGTGTTGGACAACAAAGCTGACATTTCAAAATAGGGAAGTGGTAAGGACAAAGGACTCCAATCCATCTTAGTCCACTCACCAAGAGTCATGAGAGTGACAGCACAGGACTCACTTTCCAGCATCTCAGGGGGAAAAAAAGTCTAATAAAGCAAGTAAAAAAAATTTCTTCTTCAGGGAGAGGCATTGGGTGGGTTCCCAATGGAAGGATGAAGGTGCTTAAGGAAACAGAAACCTGAACCAGGTGACCTCTTCAGTCTGCCTCAGAGGTACAGTGTTGTTTTTTGCTCTACAAATGGTGGTAACACATTTCCCTGCGTTGTTAGAAATTGTTAGAAGTTAGGCATTAACAAGTGGGACTAGACTTATCAGACATCTTTTGTAATGTTTACAGATTATGCTCAGAGGCAATATTAAAGCATCACTAATCATCATTCATTTTTAATTTCCCATCTTTCCCTGAAACTTTCCCTTTAGTGAGCATAACCACACATCCAGATGAATTCATCCAACAACTAGAGCAGGTAAGCACAGGCTGTACAAACCTGGCCCTAAAGTGGTATTAAAAACTTGACATTTTCTTAGTAGTCATGGAAACAGTACACTGGGAAAGCCATTTCTAACCCAGGAATGTCAACTTTAATACAGATTAGACCAGTGGCAGGGGAATTGGACTAGATAATCTTTCGAGGTCCCTTCCAATTCCTAATGATTCTATGATTCTGATGATTCTATGAAATAGCTTCTCACACCATGAACGTTTTCTGCATGCTACCTAGTTATCTATTTAAATACAACATGAGAATAATTTAAAACATCCTCTTAAAATTCAAAGACATGAAGCCAACAGCAAGGTCAAATTCTGGGAAGGAAAAATAAAAACCAGAAATTCAGTCAGTGTGGCTCCAGACCAATTTTATAAATATCTACTATTGACTGAGCTCTTACAAACACGATCGGAGAAGGATCTCCAACAGAGCCACTTCTGTCTCTTGGTGCAGGTCAGCAAGTAGGATGCAAATACAAGTTGACAGAAAGTGGCTGAAGACTGGATTGTATGGATTAAATACATTTACTTTTATATTGAACATAATGAAACTCAAAGAGCAAAAATGAAATATTTGAGTACTAAATTCAAAGCAACTGCATCACAGCAGAGACCCACAAGTACCCAAAGAAACAAGCATACAGCAAGAATGGCATCGGGAGGTTCAGCAAATTTCCTAAACTACTTTCTGAAAGCCTGTTACGTTTGTTTTAATCACACCACCATAAACCTAAAGTAGGACTACATTACAAGTCCCTCTAGTCCCTTGTCTCTCCAAGCAAAGAATTGTCTATAGAAAAAAAACCCCACATCAACAGCAACACCACTTCTTTAACACCACATTAACACATAAGGAAGATGGCATTAAGCTTATCTTACAGCTGGAGTGTCCAGCAGTCTTCAGCTACAGCTCCAAACTTTAAATACAAGCTTTAAACACAATTTTAAATGCAAGCATTGATTTTGAGACAAAAATACACAACCTACAAACTGAATTACAGCTGTAGGACAACTACAAGTAGATAAGACATTGTAGAAATTTGTATAATGTCACTAAGCAATTTAACATTTGAATCCAAGTGGTGACTTGAATGCTTACAATGCAGCAAGAACAGGGCAGATGTTGTTTCTAAGCCCCTTAAAAAAATCAGCAAAGTAGTACAAGAACACAAACAGAAACACCAGTTTGCAGCCCATTTTTCATCGATGCTCTTACGAGATGTTGACAACCCAAGTTCTTGCATGGGACTTTTTTCCTAGTAGAGTCATAGAATGTTCTGGGCTGGAAGGGACCTCTAGAAGTCATTTAGTCCAACCTGCCTACACAGGGACAACTCTACCTAGATCAGATCACTCAAAGCCTCATCAAGCCTAACCTTAAATTACTTCAGAGATGGGGCCCCCCCAACCTCCACGGGCATCCCATTTCAGTCATCAGCCCCTCTCGCATTGAAGAACTTTTTTCTCATAGCCAGCCTAAACCTGTCCTTTCCCAGCTTGAACCCATTGCTCCTTGCCCTGTACAAACCCTCCTGAAAAGACCCACCTCTGCCTTCATGTAGGCACCCTCAGCTACTGGAAGGTCAAAAGAAGGTCCCCTCAGAACCTTCTTTTCTCCAGGCTGAACAGCCCCTGCTCTCTCAATCTGTCCTCATATGAGAGATGCTCCATTGCCCTGATTGTTTTAGCGGCCTTCCTCTGGACATGCTCCAGTCTACATCGTTGTTGTGCTGGGGGCTCCAGAACTGGACACAGTATTCCAGGTGAAGTCTCACTTGGGCAGATTAGAAGGGCAGTATCACCTCTCTTGACCTGCTAGCCATAGTTCTTTTGATGCAGCCCAGAATGGGATTTGCCTTCTGGACTGCACACTGATGGTTCATGTCCAGTTTTTCATTCCCCATCATCCCCAAGTCTCTTTCCACAGGACTGGTCTCCACTTGGAGATTGATAAATAATCCAAATCCTGCATCTGACACACAGTCTTTTTGGCTATATTAAATTTTGAAGGTTTTCAGGAGTTGAAAAATTACAGCAACTGCCAACAGCATGTTATATTTATCAACTGCCTGTCTTCAGGAAAATGAACTTGCCATTCCGTCAGAAACTGTCTGCTTTAGGACGTGTGATTAGGCTTCAACCACTGGTGCAGGAGTGCCATTCTTTCAGTTCATTGCTTTCCAGACCAAAAAATCTTAAGTCATGGACTACAGGTTATAAAATACCTTAAAATGAATTATGGGTGTAGCAACTTCACAGCTGCTTATAAAAATACCAAGTCTGATTGCACGATTTGAATAAAACATCTACTTTTTCGTGGAATTCTGTTATGATGAATCATTCTTTCACTCAAGCCTTAAAAGGAGTACCTTTCCGGTGAACAGCAAATAGATTGAGCTTTTTTTCTTTTTTTCTGAGTTGTATGAAGCTTTGAAAGTGTAGAGAAGTCAATAGAGATGCCAGAGCTGCAGAAACTATACAAACATTAGCAAGAGCCCTGGCTTCTTGGATTGCTACCAGCAGACTGGAACAGGCTGCCCAGGGGGGTTGTAGAGTCTCCTTCTCTGGAGGTGTTTAAAACCTGCCAGAAATACTCCAGAAGCAGAGAGTGGGCAGGAAGGAACGTGGTGCAGGCAACATATTTATGGCCTACTCTTACCAAGTGTTGAATTTGTACTGGTACAAGAAGCTGGACAGGTCAACGACAACTCAGACTTTACCAAAGATGGGTATCCACTGAGAGAAAACAGCTGCTGCCAGCTTATTGCACTTGTTCCTCTTCAGTACAGCTAGCGTTTGGGACTATGAATTAAGGATATGCTTAAGCGGAAAGTTTTGAGAGGTAGTCTACGCCATCATATAGTGCAGTGGGAGTGACTGAAGGAGACCAGAGACAAGGAGGCTGAGACACGGAAAGGACATCAGAGTAAAACCTTGCCCCATGCACGGTACAAGCAACACTGCTACCAAACAATGTTTTTGACGAGCAATCACCGTTTTAAGTGTGAAAGCCCTGTGCCAACACGGGAAGGACGGCTCCCAGAGCTGTCAAGGTGCCCTGAGATGCAGCCATGTAGTGTTGCCCTATTAAAGGTACCTTAATTCAGTTACTAAAGCTTAGCTCCCAGAGCAATGAAAACTGCAGATAAGCTAAAACTGGCTGGAAGAGCACATTTCTGCAAGAAATACACCTTCAGGACAACAGTGCTGTGCCTTAGTTGCATAGCAGGCCAAGTATGCCCTGTAAGAATTCAGGGTAGAGAAAGGATGAAACAGCCGCTCCAGTCCAGCTTGGATGCCTACTCAGGAGATGAAGAACATTTGCTCCCACTGTCATGCACTCATCAGAATGTTCTTGCTGTTTTGTATATTTTTGCTGACATCCAATTAGGCACTTCCAACTCTTCTGTATTTGGCTTGTTATAAGCTCAGACAAGCTCTGGGAGTAATCATCTCCACAGTTTTTTTGCCAAGGGTAGAGTGTTTTGCTTTTGAAGCCACACGCTGAAGGGTGATACCTCTAGGACACATCGCTTCACTCCCTGGTGTAGTGGAGACTCTACCAGTGATCAGGCACAGTGCATGTCATGACAAAAAACAACCTTGTATCTTCTTTATTCTATGGAAAATCGTAAGAAGTACAGCATTCTCTGCAGACCTGGGGAGTGAAGATCCCGTTTATGATGGCACCCATTTCAAATAGCCAAGAAGTAAAATACAAAACAGCTGAAGTTATCAATACATCATACAATGCATGACGGTTCTTGAAGACAATTGTGCCATAACTCATTTCCCATCACAACAGCTAATCTTTCATAAAGCTGATACATAAACATTAAGATTTTTGTCAGATTAAGGCAAAAAAGACTGAGCCCTGAATGTGTTAGATAATTTAGCTTGGGATTAAAGCAATGTGATTGTTTTCATTAACCTTTCATTCTTATAAAAAAGGGCAAAAATCAATAACAAATTTATTCAGGCAAGTGAAAGGCAATTTCAAGCCATTTCGCAAGGGAATTAAATTCCATTGCCTTTTTTTCCTCACACAACTTCTAATAAAAAATAACACAATCTGTCCAAATATAAGACAAATGTAAAAAGCAAGATACTGTCAGTTTCTCAAAGAAACAGAATGAAACTGCCTTTTTACAGCTTCGACAATCGTCTTACTAAAAATATTGCTTTCTTCTGAATCCTAAGCAAGCCTGCAAGGCAACGTCTTATTGACAGCCTGTGGACCACTTTGCTGCATGGTACTGAGCTGGTCTCTTAACTAAAGCACCTACAAAATGTATTCTTTTTTTCTGTGACAAATTAGGCAATTTCTTTTTGATGCACTTTGCCCTTTTGTTGCTACGAACACAGGATTACATGACACGGATTTTGATGCACTTTCCAACTTTGCTATGCCTGTCATATATTCCACAGCATTTCTTATTTTAAACAGTTCTCTCTGAACACAGCATCTGAAACATATGACAGAAGCAATGACAAAAACCACTAAGTAATTCATTGGCAGCTCCATTTTCCACAGAGGACAAAAAAATGGCAAAAAAGCACAGTGAATTATTAAGAAATGTTTAGTTTAATTGCTGACTTCACCTCTTTCTACAAGTCCTCAACTTGCCATTTTGGCATCTTCTATCACAGTGTCATGCGGGGTAGAAAGGGAGCAGGGGCCAACCCCAGCCTGGTAGATCTGTGATAGAATGTTCTGCGCTGGAAGGGACCTCTAGAGGTCATCCAGTCCAACCTGCCTACACAGGGACAACTCTACCTAGACCAGATTGCTCAGAGCTTCATCAAGCCCAGCCTTAAATGGGGCCCCCACCATCTCCATGGGCAGCCCATTCCAGCCATCAACCACTCTCATATCGAAGAATTTTTTTCTAATAGCAGCCTAAACCTATCTTTCCCCAGCTTGAACCCATTGCTCCTTGTCCTATGCATACAAATCCTCTTGAAAAGACCTTTCCCTGCCTTCATGTCGGCCCCTCTCTGGTCTACATTTCCCCACTAGTTCCTTCCATTATAGTAGCCTTCATAAAAGATCTTTGAAAGTAAAATAAATTATTTCTACAAGCATCCTTGCTCTAGAGGTGCATCTTTACTGTAGCCATTTATTTTCTACTCATTTTGGCTCTTCTGCCCACTGTGATACCACTGAAGAACCTGAGGAAAGTCATAACCCAGTTTAAAAAGTTAAAATTTTGGAAGATTTTATGAATTCTTCTCACCATTCAAAGGAGGTCTAAGTTATTAAAGCAAGTTTAACAGAATTTGAATGCAAAACTACCACCCACCACACAGATCTCATGCTGCTTATCCTTGTCCAATTATTTTAAATGGAAATATTGACCTACTTCCAGTGGCTGAAATTAGGAGTGCTGAGTCCATCAGGCTGGCTTCTGAAAACCCTTTACTCTCCTCTGAGCACTGCCATCCCCATGGCCCTCGCATCATAATGGGATGCACAATTCTTCTCCCAGCTTCTCTGTGCTGGCCCAAAATAGCTCTATAAATTGGCCTGAGGATGACTGAGACATCAAATTTGCTACTTCTTCCATCATATTTACCAGGGGGAAATTGGAGTTTGTGATACTGGGAGATGTGCAGTTTTTTTCAGCATTATTAACAGACAGAAAACCAAGCCCAAAGCTGTCATGCTGTGCTGAAGCCTTACACCAGCCTTACACCAGCAATGTGTTTGGACACCTGTTTTGGTAAGGCCAGGACAAAAGTTAAATAAAAATAAGAGTAAAAAACCTGCAGATATACTCACCTCTACAAAAGGAGGCTATCCAGAGAAAGTCCACTCAAATTCAACACTTTTCAGAAACATTTCTATACCTTTGTGGCTACAGGCTTCAGAGTACCTACTCTATACAAAAAACCATCAGGAAACCTTTGAGAATACTTTGTGTAAGGTAATCATGACTGTAGTGTGGTAGTAAAATTGGACCCCACAAAATGCTATTTCAGTTTTCACACGAGCTCCAAAAAAGTCCATAATTAGTATTTGGGTTTGTTCACTGTGAATGCATAAAAATATCAAAGAAATATTACAGGGGACAAAAAGCTGCCGGTTAAAGGGATTTTGTTCCAGTAAATGTCATCTCTAATAAAAAATACCCTCCTGTATTATTATGCTGTTATTATGTTCTTTTAATGCTATGTAATTGATTGTCACCTAGAAGTAGGAAAGAATCACAGAACCACAGAACATTAAGGATTGGAAGGGACCTCAAGAGATCATCCAGTCCAATCCCTCTGACAGAGCAGGATGAAGTTGCATAGGAACACGTCCAAGTGGGTTTTAAACTTTTGTGAAGGAGACTCCACAACCTCCCTGGGCAGCCCAGTCGAGTGCTCCATCACCCTCACCATGAAGATATTCCTTCTCGTATTGGTGTGGAACCTCCTGCACTCCAGCTTACACAGCTTACATTGCTCCACTGACGAGGTTCTTCTGTTTTCTCACAGAATTACAAAAGGCAAGAAAACAGAAGTGTGCATCTGCAGGTGCAGAATGCACTTAAAAGGTTTCTCATTTCTCTCGGCAAAATGGGAGTTCCCTGGAGTGAAAGATCTGCCATGACAGACCATCAGTCTTCAAGGATGAAAGCACTGCTAGTTATGGTTGCCTGCGTTAATTACAGAATTACAATTTTTGTCTTCTCATTTTAATTCTTTGCCAAGTAACCTCATGGGAACATGTATCTATTAGTTTATCTGTAGAGTTATAAATTCATGTTCCAAGGGTTACACACAAGTCAAAGCAGTGCTCACACCATAGTTTTGTTGTGAGACACAAAAACTTATTTCCTAGATGAACATGCCAAAAGTCTCACCAACCTTTACATCAGTGAAGCATGAGATCTGGTGTTTTGATACTCTGCAAAGCAAGAAACAAGAGATCAGCAGATCTGCAGGAAGTGTAAGGGACTGGCACATGGGCTCACTGCCCAAGCAGAATTTGGCTGGGCATTTCTAGAAGAGATTATACAAGGCTGATTTCTTCCACAGAAAGGAAACTGGGGCACTCACTATCCCATCTGATACTCATGTGCTTGACAGCAACAACTGTTCCCTAAGCTTGTCCCAAAAAGACAGCTCAGGGCGTCAGCAGACTTGTACTGCCCAGGAGCAGCCACAGTCCAGAGGATGACAGAATTGTTTAGTAGGAGCAGAGCCAAAACCCAAAGCACTGATTTGTTCAAACTTAGTTTCCATTCTCAAATTTATCCCAGATAGCAATTTTTGAAGCCAACTTTGCCAAAGGATCAGAAACATACACTTTTTACCACTCCTTCAAGACTGGTTAGTTCCCCTTGAGCTTGTATTCAGACTAGGACTTAAGACTTACTTTTAAGCCAGCAACATACAACCATAGGACTAGAAAAAGATCACAGATGATCTCCAAGTGTGCCATAAACCCCTGTCACGATCCACTTTTGGGTAGAACAGTTTGGCAGATGTGAAATCCCCTGTCTTTGTAGCTGACCTCAGGTAACTCTAGATAGCTGGGCTTAACTCCCGAGTGATATTCTATTAAACACTTTATCGTGATGAGGTTTTGTACATTCTCGGGAACAGAATTAAGACTCAAAACAGACTCAAGTGCTAAGTTACCTTATCTAGCAGGCATGCTGAGGAAAGGGAGAGAAAGAAAAGACAGAGAGAGAGAGAGAGAGAGCAGTTACCACCATGGATCTGTGGAGGCACCATTCCAACTAGTCTTCAGGTCCATTGGCAGACCATTCCCACTGATCTTCATGTCTTCTGATAGCAGAGTGGTGGATGTGTTCTATTTTGACATCAGTAAGGCATTTTACACAGTCTCACACAGCATCCTCACAGCCAAACTGAGGCAGTGTGGACTGTGGGTACTGAGGTGGATTGTGAACTGGCTGCAGGATAGAAGCCAGAGAGTAGTGGTCAATGGGACAGAGTCGAGTTGGAGGCCT
>JAOXOE010000632.1:874179-919885 GCA_028565055.1 Phoeniculus purpureus | reverse complement strand
CCGGGGCGCAGGCGGGCGCAGCCACAGCCCACTCCTCCATCACCCCGCGCTGCTCCGCACCGCCGCGGAGGCAGCGACTGGCCGCGGTACCGCCCCGCCCCAGACGCGGCTCCGCCTCCGCCTGCTGACACGGCCCGCCCCGCCCCATCCCGCCGAGGGGCGGGGGTGGCTGCCATGGGCTTAGGCCGTGCCCGCGGCCGCAGTGAGGCCCAGCAGGCCGGACATGGTGCAGCCTGTGAACGCTTATGGAGTCCCTGCTGGAGACATTCCTGCGGCGTTCTTGTGCCATCTGCTCGGGGTTATCCTGCTCTGACACGAGGGTTGCACTAGATTACCTCCAGAGATCCCCTTCAACCCTGAACCGTCTGGAACTCTGTGACTACAACCGACAGCAAACCAAAGCCTGTATCAGAAACAGCATCTGAAGCTTGTATTCGGAATAGTGTGGCCAGCAGGACTAGGGATGTAACGCTCCCCCTGTACTGGGCATTGGTGAGGCCTCACCTCGAGTACTGAGGGCAGTTCTGGGCCCCTCACTTCAAGAAAGAGATTGAGGTGGTGGAGCAGGTCAGAGGAGAGCAACGAGGCTGGTAAAGGGACCGGAAGGAAAGTCGGATAAGGAGAGGCTGAGGGAGCTGGGGGTGTTTAGCCTGGAGAAACGGACACTCGTGGAGACCTCATCCCTCTCTACAGCTACTGGAAGAGAGGTTGTAGTCAGGTGGGGGTCAGGCTCTTCTCCCAGGCAACTAGCACCAGAGTGAGAGGACAGGGCCTGAAGCTGTGCCAGGGGAGGGTTAAGTTGGATGTTAGGAAGCCCTTCCTCACAGAAAGAGTGATCAGACACTGGAATGGAGTGCCTAGGGCAGTGGTGAAGTTCCCTGGATGTGGCACTTAATGCCAATGTGGTAATGTTAGGTCACAGGCTGCACTTGATGATCTCAGAGGTCATTTCCAGCCTCAATAATTCTATGATGTCCACAGTGTTGGACTTTCAATGGAGTTAAGGATCTTTAAACCAGGCTGACATACCTCCTAGGTGCTGGTTTTGCATTTGACAGACTGGACACTGTTGAAGGCTGATTTTTGTAACCTGAAATTATCTGCTAGGGTTGTAGTAACATGGAGTGTTTCTGCTGTGTGTTAAACCAGACAGCTGAAAGATACTTAATCCTCCCTATACAGAAGGAAGGGTTTGCTTCCTACAAGCCTGGCAATTCAGGTTGGAAAAAGACGTTAATGAAGATGCTGTCAATAATGCCATGTCTGTCCCCTAACTGAACCGTCCTCATCATACCCTCACTATAGTCCTAAAAATGCCACTCACAGGTCAAACAGACCCTGAATCGGGCGAAGCCTCTCTCCTGAGCCAGTGTGGTAGAAAGTAAGCACACTGTCACTATAGCTCAAAGCAAGGAATTAGCCAATTAGCTCTAGTTTTGAAATGATAATCACCAGCACAGACTTGATAATATATTATTACAATTTTAGGTTTATAAATCAACGAATATTTACACAATTTTGGGACCTCACCTTGCTGAAGACCACATAGCTCTCAGCTTTGCACAAACCCACAGTAAGGAATCCCTCAGCTTTGGATTAGTGTCCTGGCTGTTTGTGACCCAGATTTTAGGATAACAATACCCAAAATTATTTTCATAGAATCATAGAATGTCTCAGATTGGAAGAGACCTCCAAAGATTGTCTAGTCCAACCCGCCTGCAGTGAGCAGGAACATCTGCAACTAGATCAGGTTGCCCAGAACCTTGTTGAACCTCACCTTGAATATCTCCAGGGATAATATCTTATTAAAATTAGGTAATACATTTATCTCCGGTGTAAATTTTTACTCTCCATGGGTAGAGGAAGATGTACACGAGCCCTGCATTCATTCACAGGACCCCAAATCCCACTGCCCAGTTTTAAGACTTTATTATCATTTTTTTTTCACTTGAGCATGTATCAGGTCTATTTATTCAGTCTGTAATTATTGCCATTTTGTTTTGCTGTTTCTTCATAAAATTAGCTGAGCTCTATGACTATTAGAGCTGCACTTTTGCCATGATACCCACCAGTATTAAGACATTTTTAGCATTAGTTGGATGCAGGAATGGAAAACAAGGCCAGAGATAGGGAGATTAATTTTAGCAGATACACAATGTTCCCTCAGGTTTTATTAAAAAGGTCTGGTGTATGTCAGGAGCCAGCACTGACATTAAAAGATTGATGATGCAGTAAGCTCAGCTATTCCTTGCTATGTCTTCCCTGGCCCTTAAATGCACATGACTGTAAGAACTGGATGGCAGTTTGGAGGATTTAATGGGGAAATGAAAGTATCAAAGGAACAGGCAGGCCACCAGGAAAATGAGAGTATTGAGGAGTGTCAGGAAGAAGCACAGCATATAAATCTATCAAAACTGCCACCTGTTAGTTCATTGTTCATGGAACAATTTGTTTCACTCTTGATTGGGTAAGGTGGGGAAGACAGTGGTAACAACTCAGCAAGATCCACTCTGAAGTAACAAAGCTGGTCAGAAACCTTATGCTTGTCCTTCCCAAATACTCCCATCAGGCATTATTGTCCAGCCCTAAAGATTAGGAATCGGATGGTTGCACTCATAAGCTCCTGTCTTTGGCTCCCTAAACCTGAATTTTCCCAGGGGGATGCTGATACAGGAGAAAAATAACACAGATTGGTCAACCCTTGCATAAAAAGAAAATTACCAAGGAGTACAGTGAAAAAAAAAGCACAAGTGGTACATGTCTGGCAGACAGAAGGCTCTTGGTCTCAGCAGCAGCAGCTGCTACAAGGTTTGGATGCCAACATGAACCTTGTGAATAGATTCTTTCCCTGCAGAGAAACAAGACACGTCAGCGGATTTGGGTCTAAACGCAGAGAGAAAAACACAGATTACTTCTGTTGTGACTTGCGTAGAATCATAGAATCATGGAGTGTTTTGGGTTGAAAGGGACCTTCAAAGCTCATCTAGTCCAACTCCTCGGCAATGAGCAGGGACATCTTCAACTAGAAGAGGTTGCTTATAACCCCATCTAGCCTAGCCTTATATGTTTCCAGGGATGGGCTATTTACTGGGGCAATCTGTGCCAGTGTTTCACCACCCTCACAATAAAAAATTTCTTCCTTACATTTAGTCTCATTCTACCTATGGCATTGAATGCCCATCTAACACTGATCACCTGAACTCAAAATCTTAATGGAAAAAAGAATGGAATTAAAAGGTTAAAAAAAATGGAACTGAAAAGCTATTCAAGCACCTAGTCCTGAACAAATAGCTTCTAGAGATCCTAAGAATGGAATTAAAAGGCAAGAAAAATGGAAATTAAAGGCTATTCAATACATAGTCTGAACAGACATCTTCTAGATTTCCTTTGAGCTAAGAGAAATAGGCCCAGAGGGGATTACAAGAAATACAAAAGCATGAGTAATTCAAATAAGTAAATACAGACTATTTCCTTTTCCTGATATTTGCTTTAGTCAGATTCATGCATACAGAAATCAAGTGATGCAGGACTGTCTCCTCCACCCATTCCATTCTTGTGCTTCAGCACATGGAGTTCACTAACCTTATCTGGGAACTCCTCCCAAAATAAAAGCAAGACCAAAAAAATAACAGAAATGACAAATCACTAATTTATCCACAGAGTGTGATACTACAAGAGTTTGTGCTGAAAACTGAACATACGAGCAAGATTCCCAGGGAAACTTCTTGTCTTGGAGCTGTGCAACTGCACTCAAAGAGAAAGCAAAAGAGGCTGCAAACAGCTCCTAAAAAAGGGGCAAGTTGTTGAGAATCCCCCTCCCCAACAAAACAGATTTGGGAAAATTATGCCTAATTCTGGATTACTCTTTCCATTGCTGGAAATCTGTCTTACTTTACACAGTAAAGTAAATGGAAATATAAAGACTAACAATGCCTAGAAAATACTAGACATGCATTTATATTGCATAAACTGCTTTGTGCTGCAAGGGGGTGTCCCTCTGTCAGACTGCAAAGCTCCCCTGAACAGAGCGGGGAAGACAAAAGAATGACTGATGAAATAAAGCCCTTTTACAAAAACAACAGCCCGCTAATAACTAACCGCAAGACACACAGTAGTTTAGTACAGGAAATAAGCTCATACTTTAGTGGAAGTGTGGGGGGACATTAGGTAAACAGTAGAAGCTGGGTCTTGGCCAAAATATTGGTATCTAGAGCTACGCTGACAACAGGCATTGCTGGATTCTTTACTGTCCCTTGTGTGGCTTACATGCACTTCCACATCTCACCAAAAATACTGCTGCTCCGCTACAGCCATGTTCTCTGTGTAAGGTCTGTGCAAGACATGTGGATTCTGCTGCCTGTAGAGCCATTTCCTGCAGCGAGTGCCTGCGCTTGCGTAGCTTCTGCTGGCCAGATTGCAACAGAGTCAGTGTGGCCCATAAGGGTGGGCTGACACAAAACGTTGATCAGTGAAACCAGTAATTTATTGGATGGGCAAGAGCATCTGCAGCAGCGCTGCTGAGGGCAGCAAGGCCTGTCCTGCTTATGCATTGTACGGCAGACACACAGCAGTGTCGAGGTTATGGCTGTTTTGCAGTTCTTTTTCTCGACGTTTCACAGCAGAAAGGTGGCTGTACCACACCCTCTTAATATAGCTCAGGGCTTTTAATCCATTCTTAAATTCACAGAAGTTCTGTGCTGTCTTTTTTTTCTTCTTGTGAAGTAAAAGGAAATCTAAACTACCATTTTCTGTTGTAGCTGTAAAACCTAACAGTGCTGGGATCCCATCTTCTTTCTTAGTTACTGCTTTGTCACTTAGGCATCAGGTTCCACAATGATTACTATTTTACTTGGCTCTGATGCAAACTCTGATGCTACTCTCCTGCCTGGCAACCAGGTATATCTGGGGTTTTTCAGGATGAAAACAAAGGGACAGCAAAGATAATACATTCTGTTTTGAAAGTTAATGTGAAGTTAATCCATGGCAGTCATGTATTTTCTGAATAATTTTTCCTGCAAACAGAAGCACACCTGTAAATTTGGGGAGGTCTGTTTTCTGTTAGAAAGATATGACAACTGTAGAGGTGAGAAGTTAATTTCAATAGTTCCTTTCTTCCTCAGAAGCCTTTGATTTTCTTTTTCTTGGTGATTATTAAAGAAACTAAGCACAGAATTAGGAGGAAACATTCATTTTTGGCTAGAGAGGAGGTCAAGTAGTGGGAAGCAGATGGTGGACAGGAGGCAGCAGAGGGTGTGTGTTGAGACAGGTTTTATTCAATTTCTTCACTCACAACTGTGGGATTGTGCACAAAGCATCCACATGTAGATGCTCCTGACCTCCATAGGCAGAAGAACACCAAGCTGATGGCAGAAAAGTCCCAAGGGATCTCAAAACTGAACAAAAGACAGTGCTGACATAGGAGCTTCAACCCAGATAAACAGAGTCATGCACATAGAAGTAAACAAGACAAACTAGGGCTCTTTGATGCTGATCCTGGAACTGGCTGACACAACCCAGGAAAGAGATCCTTTAAGTTACTGTTGACAGTTGTCTGAGATCATCAGCTCAGTGTATGACTGCAGCTAAAAAAAGCCAACAAAACATTGGGCAACATCAGGAAGAGCATTAAGAGTCAAAAGGCATTGATTTGCTGCTATATGTAGTCTCAGTGTGCTACGATTTGCAGCCAGCTTCCACACCTGGCCTCTTGTGGAGAATGGGAACATACCATGATTTCTGGAAAGTCTAAACTGGTGGAACATTTTTTTATCTGCCTCCTTCCCTAGAAAATGGCATTGAGATGTGTGTTTTGACAAGAAGCTGTGGTTCTTTCTGGACAGAGGTATTACAGCAAAGTCTCTTGGTCTCATGTCTTACAGGTTTCTGAAGATTACTCCTTTTGTCTTTCAAAACAGACATTTCCCAAATATAGCTTTTTAACTTTTCATATTAAAATTTTGCTCTTTTAAAGAGCAGAAACAATCGCTAATTACTGAAGTGAAAGTTGGTTCCATGTTTTGGTACCTTAGTCCCAACACTGACCAGACAGTGCAGTGTGCCTTGACTACATCCTAGCCATGTATGGTTATATTTGCCAGCTGCAGAAAACTATTTGAGAAAAGTTATGCAGTCAGTGACCTTCTCATTCATTTCACTGTATTTCTTTTGCCAGCTGACTTGAATGAATGGCATAAACTTCCAGCTACTGAGCAGATCCTTGCAGCGTGCTCAATTTTGAATGCTTCACATTAAAGCTGTAATTTCTGGCATGCTCTGGAAGCTCTTCTTTTCTGCACAGGCTTCTCTGAGAGAGCAGAAGGCACTTTCTTTGTATAGATGTGCCATGCATTCAAAACCACCAAAAGAAAAATGCAGTCTGCATGACAAGAATGGTGTTTAGCAGAGAGGATTAATGGTGGTGCAATGTCGTATTGGAGAGGAGGGATGATGGTTCAGTCTTCAGCTAGGGAAAAAACAAGAAAAATATCTCTCTGTGCTAACACGAGACATATGCAACTTCTATGTATCAAAGCAGAACTTGCTGGAGCACTCAAATCCTTTCTTCCCAGTCCAAAGGGCATAAGGGCTAGTGGGAGACCCATGGCACAAGTGCATGTTGCTTTCAGCCCAGAAATATGGGATTTTTCATGCAGTTCGAGAAGAAAAAGCACTGTAACTGACATCAGGTGAAGGCACACAACCCCTTCGGCTCCAAGCAGGAATTTTTTGGCTAACAGAATGGCTTAGTCCCAGAGGCTAACGAATAGCCACTTTGTACATCTTATGCTCCGCTCTGTTAACAAGTACAATGACATACAACATAGCATTTTCTGCAACTTGGTTTATTCCCTTTTTGTTACCACTTAACGAGTATTACATGATGTTAAATCATCTAGCTTACATTCTCCTCCTATCTGTATTTCTTCTTCTTCCCCCTTCTGGTTTCTTTCCACACATTTACTTACTTTTAATGTTACTGAGGTTTTACTCTCTGCATTAGCCTAAGCATCAGGCAGCCTGGAAATCATCCCCATGGAGAAATGCATTGTGCACTGCAGGCACTACAGCTACAATACTACTACGGTAGAAAACAAGCAGCAAAGAACTTCAAATCTCTGGTACCCATCCTGGTACTCACCCTAAATTAATGATGGCTCTATGAAAATTTCCATTCTCCTGCCAGTGCTAAGAAGCTACTCACCACTGCAGGAAAACCAGGGCATAACAAGCCCGGATACAGAAAGCAACAAGCAGAATGTTTATCTCTAACTACTGGGCTTAGTGTGCACCAGTGGCAATGGAAAAGGCATGTGGTCCTCTCAACAGGCCCACACAAAATGTTATTATCAGGTTGAAATCGAGATGCTGAGCACTGATAAACTCATTCTGCTGGCAGCTGTGTGGGGACATCCCCTCTGCCCACATGCTGGGGAGAGATCATGCCCTTCTGCTTAATCCAAGGCCCCAGGAGGGTTTTGTCAGCACTGAAGCTTCAGGACTTGAAACAAAAGTGAACTTTAGTATGACACTCCATACTCAGAAGCAGCCAGCTGACAAGGTTTCTTTGTAACACCAGTGTTTACTTTCACGCCTACATTCTTATCCTTCCTGCCATTATAAAAATGTTCTTCCATTATTAAGGTGACTGTGATGCAGCAGTGACTCACATTTCAACATCTGCATTCTATTGAAAATAAAATCCCAGTTCAACTTCTGTGCAAAATAGCCATTGCAGACCCCAAGAGCACCAGAACATCTGCCATAATATGATGAAAACTTACTAAGGTCTGTGGTCACCTCTGCAACTGGCTGTCAGGAAACAGGCCACACAATTCCTGGCTTTAAAGTGCATGAAAAGCCGCTTAGTCCCAAGCACATCTGTGCAGCACTTCTGGATGCCAGGGCTCAGACTGCAATGCTGCTAAAAAAATACACGTAAATGCACGCACAGGGTAACAAATCCCTTAAGAACAGCACTGCCCCCCCCCATTCAGGAGAGTCCATTGCCCAGGGTTTTTTTCCTTGCAGTGGAGTCATGTGTGATTGCAGTGGCCTCCACCATTTGACCTTGCCCAAGGGTGGAAAGAACACCTGTAACTTGGAGCCACAAATTCTGGAACACTGATTCTAGAAGCACTGGAATAGCTGACATTAAGACTATTTTGATGAGTCACTCAGTTACTGCAGAATCAGCACTATAATTTGATCACCTTCCGAATGAACACTCAAATGTTTAAAAATAACAATGTAGAGCAGAAATACCGTTTTACTCTGGGGCAGAAATCCTTTGCTGCCTGTACACAAAGGATCGATACCACGTTTTCATGGGGACGTTTCAATGCAAGGTGAAAATCGTACATTTAGAGAATAACTTCTTTACAGTTAAATGTCGGGTAAAAATCTAACCAATTCACTTAATGTTCTATAGGTTATCTGAGGAAAGCACTACAGACAGAGATCTCAGAAAATACTGGAGCAGACAAGCACTTGGATCATGCAAACTTGAAAACCTACACGATACTAAGGTAATGCAAAAATCTTCTCTGTAATGCTCCTCAAGACTGCCGGCAAGTGACAGTTCTCCAAAACAAACTCAGCAGGGTGTAAATTGACAGAGTCTGCCTCTGTGTCTTTGCTTCCCAGGACAATGGCTTCTCAACGGAGCCCACTTCCCTGACACCCAATCTCCAGAAAATGTTTTATTGGCGAACTCCAAGAAAGAGTTTGATGATTCTCGAGACTTGTCTGAAAGTTCTGGATTTTATGTCTCAGAACATTAGTGCAGTTTTCCGTGAATTGCTAACAGTCTTAGACTGAAAACCCGACCCAGACAGAGGTTTATGATTACAGCAGCACAACTCATGGCAGTAAGACTTCCTATGTAAGAAATAGCACATCCATGACATAACAGACATCACAACCTTGATATTAACATGAGCTCAAATGTGTATTTGACAAAAATACAGAAATATCCAGTGTCATACTCTAATAATACAGAAATAACTTTGTTTTGGATAAAAGCAACATACTTGATAATTTAAGGTTAAAACAACTTTCCATATGCATCAGTACTTGGCTAAGTAAAAAATCCAAGTACTTTTATAGTCAAGATCAGAAGATAGAAACTAAATGTATTTGACTGCAGCTTCTTACAATTAGAGGTCTCAGACAGTACTTGTAAACCCTCTTTCTTTGCCACCTTCCCCACTTTTTGTGCCTCCTGCCAAAGTTTAGACTAGTCAACTAAGACCTCAGCTTCTCAAAGTCTCCCTTGAAGAATCTGCAAAACATTTTCTTAAATCGTAACCACACCCCTAAAAACCAGAATTAAATAAAGCCTCTAGTGTCCCAGTCACCTGGAAGAATCTTTAAGAGTCCAGGTTAAATGTCAGCTTCTTGAAAAGGCCTGTCTTCTAGCTCTGAGGTAGTCTCTCTGTCCCAGGACACGGAAGGCTCAATCTTACACAGGCTGTAATTAGTTATGCTAAAGGACCCAGTTTAATACAAAACTGCCCTCTGCCATCGTGCTCTTTGGGTTTTGCTTTGTAGTCATTTGCATGTTAGTAAACCAAAGCTATTTAATTTAAGGAAGCCAATGTGGCAGCCATTAATGCAACTGTGTCAGACGAGACAGACAAGTGCCACAAGTCACCAAAGCTTTTCCTTATTCATGTCAGTTCTTTTGGTTAGATTAGCTGAACCACATTAACAGATACTGCAGGGAGGCAGCAGTTATTTAAGACACATAGAGCCTAAGGCCACTTAGTAAGAAGTTGTGCCTCCTCCCTCCAGAGTGGGAAGAGTCCTCCAGAAGCAACCCAAGCAGTGATGAAGCAGGCAGTAACAATGTGTGGGGGTTTAGTATTTATTTTAGCTTCTGGAATAAACTGGCATAGCCTCCCCCACAAACATGTCCTGTGGTCTGGGGAAGTTAGCATCACTGCTAGAGACTGCAGAAGAAGCAAAGGCTTTCTAGCAACAAAGGCAGCCCTGCCACCCCCTGCTCATCACACTTCGTACCACTTGCCTATCAAAAAATGAGACCATCCTTCTAATGCCACTCTAAATACAGGTTTACAGGTCCAGTACCGTGTTCTTCAGACCATACAGTAGTAGGGTCAATTTGCAAGTAAGTTGCCCTTTAGCCCCTAACTATGTTGTGTATTCATAGTTAGCAATTTTGTTCTTTTAGAGAACTGTTTTATAGAACAGTATAACAGGCGAAACATGACACCTGCGGAAAATGTAGTGTTACCAGAGATTAAGCTGCATTTTGGCACTAGGACTTCCTTCCTACCACTGCCTTCTACAAAAAAATCTATCCAGATCTATGACTTTAGAAGCTCTCCAAGATTTTACAATCTGTCATTTGAACACACATTGTACTTAATAGCCTCAGAGCAGTACACATGTATTTGAATACCTATTTTTGATGAAGTACATTCTGTGCGTCATACTCCATGACAGGGTACACACATTTTACAGGACAGAAAACTTAAACCATGACTATCAAATGAGGCATTGTAGTGACTAAAACAAGACAAGCATCAGAGAAAACACACATGCTGAAGCCTGATGTATATATTACACTGGAAAGTCTTCAGTGACATGACAAAGAATTTGTGGTTCTACCCCCAATTACAAGTGAGCAGAAGGTTTGTCAAACATTTACTTTGTAGCTTCTACTGTTCACTCTACGCTTCCTTCCTTTTGATGATCAGAGGCCCGACGTTGTCACCAGTTTCCTCATTGTACTTTGTGTGAGACCCATCACACAGCGGGAACTGAAAAGAGAAAGAATAAATACATACAAATACATGCAGAGCCAGAATTAAGAACCTAGGCTGTAGTTTCTTAGAACATCTTCTCATTAAAACCACTGTGGCCACTTTTGTGCTGGCATCCCACGTCTCCCTGAGTTTTCACTGAACGGTAGTTTTGTCCATGTGAGCACAGAGCAGACCAGAGGCTTGTTATAAAAAAGCAGCAACTCAACTCCATTCTGCTTGGTGTTCCTGCCTCAGGCCAGCACGAGGAAAACACAGCCTGAGTTGACCTTCAACTGTAAACTACCTGGAGTACCTTGCTCTCAGCCTTGCCCCACAGACTGTTTTTCTGGGTCACAGCTAGAGCTGAGTGCAGTTACAGAAGATAAGTAGGTAAGGAAGAGAAACAGGAGATCCTCAGCACAATTTTTTGCTGTTTTTCTGTAGCTCATGATAAGAAAAAGGACAGTAACTCTAGCTCATCTCTTATTTGAGTGACACACCTACATGTTACTCCTGCCTCCAGATGGCTGAAATGGCAAACTGCCTCGGCTCCATCCTGACAGCTAGCTTATCTCTTCAGCACAAAGGTTGCAGTGCACAAGCCAGCTTCAACACTAGGATTTTGAATGCACTTCAACTGCCATGACTACTCATCACAGGCTCTTAAGAGTAGCACTGAGCAAGTCATTTGAAGAAATATTTGTTCCATTAAACCTGTCCCCCCTAGAACAGCCTGGGTAGAACAAGACCCACAGGGAATCTTTAACCAGCTGTAACTGCCCAGTGACAACCACTCTGCTCCTGGCCAGCTCTTTTAACATGTAAGAGCCAAAGGACATCCTGTGAAACAAGATCACAGCATTCCCAAGGATGCATTTCCAGGGCTGTGCCTCCTCAGCAGAGGAAACCCTAGAGATGACCACTGAAATCATGCACCAGTATTTTGTATTCAGTTACTGGTTGGTTTGCTTCAAAGTGACGGGAATCACAGTTGGACATTACTCAGCGGCTGCCTTTGCAACAGGCAGCAATGACAATCAGTCTTTGTTACTCCACTGATCCTAATGCTCATGCCTCAGTTTAGCCCTTGGGAAAAAATTAACACCCTATCACCCAAGCTCAGTTAAAAGATTTCCTAGTACTGCATGAAAACAATATAATGAAGACAATGTACTTGCAGTAAGATTTCCCAGACCTCTAAAAATAAAGCCACATGCCCAGCAGGTGGATAGGAGAAGCAAAAAAGGTGAGGTGGGTTTTGTTGTTTTTCACAGTTATAAAAACATCAAAACCCACACTATGAATGGCAGGTGATGGCATAAAGAAACCCTGAAATCCGAAAATACCCATGTGTAAGCTGATTCATGAAGGAATTTATTACCACATCAGTCATTTAGGACTCAATGAGTAGCTCCTGACAGACACTTTGAAAAAGAATCTAAGTGTCTGTCTAAAAATCTAAACAAGAATGTATGTTCATGGGACATCAACCAGCTTCCAGCCCAGATGTTCCTGGGACAGCTGTTTTTCCATGCAACTCCACAGTCCACTGGTCTTCACAGACTATCAATCTAGCTTCCATCAGACATTAACATCTCACATCCTCAAATAAGGCAAGGCCAAGGTCCAGCTACAGCAACATCATCACCTCAAGTTTGCAAGTGGCAAAAATGACGGAATTCATAAGCTTCATATGGTACTGAGACATATTTAACAGCTTCCAACTCTGATTGCTCTGAACTAATCCTCTGCATCAGCTGGCTTCAGAACCACCACCTCTGAGAGGCTGGGACACTAAATCTGTCCTTCTCAGAAAAAACAACCCACTACTTTTCCAGGGCTCTTGCTTGATCAGAAGACCAGATACTGAATAAATGGATCCTGGGTCTGACACATGTTCATCCTTGACTGAGATAAAGCAACCCACCCATAGCTGCCAAAGCTCAACCTCTGAGGGAACTGTGCAGTCATTTGGACAGCTCAGCTTATCTCCCTTGACAATAAGAACATGTGTAGATTCTCTACTACTATTTTTCTGGTGTCCTGCAGCAGTACTCCTCGACCTGCAGCCTGGGGACTAATACTTCTTCAGAAGACACAGAAGTTGCAGGCGACTGCACAAGAAAGAAAATTAATTTAATCCTCCCTAGCTCACCCCCTTAAAATTCAGAAGACTAAGAAAACAAACATTGTAACTTTACACTAATTACAGTTTTATTTTTAAGGCAAAAACCTTGCCTCTATACTGGTAAATTTGAACACCTGCTTTTTCCACCAAACTTGACAAGCAGTGCTATGAAGCGCCAGCAGAGGACATCACGGAGTAGCAAAGGGCCATTCAAAGAATCACCTACTGCCTACTTTAACAGAGAATTACATCTCAGTATTGATTTATCTGAACATACCACAAATGGGTTTTCTAAATGCATGCACTCCATGAAGACTTTGGCCAGCACAAACATAAAAAAGCCTTTGAAGTACATTATGTCAGAAAAAAAACTGGAAATAAACTTTTGTTCCCTTTTTATAAGTTACTATTCAACAACACCTTGGGATTGTCCAGCTGTTTTGTTCTTCATCACACAAGAGGAACGCCAGGCCAAGTCAGCTGTAGTGTATGCACACAGCCCACACACAAGTACCCCACGGGTCATAACGCTACTGGTTCTAGGAACAGCTTCATGCCTTAGATGAGACTAAACATGATGAGAAGAGCTCACACAGTGATAAAAAAAGACTGTTTCTTTTCAATAGTGTATATGAAATAGAGATCCACACACACCACTTACATAACAAAAAAACCAGCATGAACTTACTACTTTTTTCTGTAATTCCCTGCACTGAAAGCACACACATCCTACCATTCTGGCATCATATAAACATTACCTTCACAATTTTCAAAGGATCTTTATTTGAGAGCAGTGAGAAACAGACAATGCTAATTACTTCCAAAGATTACAAGCATGTGAGAATGACAAAGAATATCTCTCTATTTTATTACTCTTTGGCAATAACTGAACATGAGAAGAAGTACACACACTATCATCACAAAACCCTAGAACATTAGGAATTGGAAGGGACTTCAAAAGATCATGCTTCCCACCACAGAGTCACCTGATTGAGGTATGAGAAAGGCAGAAAACTGGACAATGCAGTCTTGGAAGCAGAAAATATTCATTATTAAGCATCAGTAAAAGAAAAAGAAGGCCTTCAAGATTTTCCACTGATCTCCTTAATGCCTTTACAAGATCCTTCAGAACAGAGTAGACTGACTATAAGGTAGCCCCATCTACTTCCTTGGCTGTTACCAAGCCCTGACTCAGTAGGATGGCATTCTTGAACTGACCGTACCCTTTCAATATGCCCAAACACTTTTTATTTAAAAGATTTTTATTTCACACAAAAAGATACCATCAAACAATAGCTAGAATATTGTCAGAGGCTGCAATGCAACCACTAAACTCAGACACTTACATTTTTGTTCAGAAAACAGAGGAGGATGCAAAGAGTACAAACACCAATGTGGGGAATTTTGCTTTGCCATTCAGACTCTGGACAAAGTGAAGATGACAGGCTCATCTCCACAGGACTACTTCAGATCAAGTCACAATGTCACAATTGCTCACAATATATTAGTACTGATCTGCAGGCTTTACTCTGAGACACACCATAAATCTATATAGTCTTACAGATTAAAATACAGTGTAACAGTGAAGAACAGTTTAAGTGAAAAGAATTTTGTTTCCCCTAAAAAAAGCAGTCAGAAAATAGTCTTGTTGAAAGATGCATGCGTGTGAACAAAATTGGACCTTTTATTCTTCTCTTACCTTCTTAGATCTCCAACAACGACAGTAAACGGCCTTGTCTCCCAGATCTTCCATATCAAATGCATGGACTACCTTGGGGTTATCCTTCTGGATATGAGGATTCACTATCGCTTTGCAGCACTTGTCTTTAGGGAGAAATTTTTTGTAAGCTAGATACCCAAGAGCAGCTGCTCCAGCAGCTAAGGAGACTACAGCAATCCATTCAACTAGAATAAAAGAGAGGCAAATAAGACATTGTCAGGTTTTGACCACAACATTCCATTAAAACTATTCAGTAGTAAATGTCTTCATGCTTGTGGTAATGTCATTACTCTCCAACAGACCTCTTTGTCTTGCAGTAGTAACACAGTATTTCAGAAGAATATTTACTTGTAGAAGTCACTTAGTTTATCTACTTCCTTCTACTGATTAAAGTTCCCCTTCACCCCAATCCCTTTTACACAAGTGTGAGGATTGACCTGGCAGTGGTTTGAGGGATTTTTTTTAATTGGGAACTTTTATATCAACATCAGTAGTATAGCAATTCCAAGTTCAGCACATTAAACCAGTTGTACACCCTGCAGCAAAAAACCCAAACCAACCTGCAATTTGTTTCTGTTGCAGGAAGTCACTAAAGAACACTCAGCAACGTGAGCAGAATCCCCACCCAAGGTATGGGTACTTAGCAGCTTTTAATACAATGATCTTGTAACAGGTGCTTCAGTTATAGGAAAACCATCTAATTCCTACCATGAGTAACAAAAGACAGCTTAGATCCAATGCCTATTGTGGTGTACAGGAAAGAAAAAAGATCCAAAAAAATTATATTTAAGAATAATAGCACAAGTTTATTTTAACCACACTAGGTCATGACTCTCTGAAAACCAAGTTCCACAAGCACAGAAAAAAAAAATCCTTTTCCACCACCTTTCATCCTTACTTTCCCTCCTCTAGTCGTCTCAAAACTCTGTAGTCTCACTCAGTTTAATTTCCTTTCCTGTAAGGGGTTTTCTCACGTTTCTGTGGCTCTATTGTTCTCTCTCTGCCTCAAAATATGCTGGAGTTTGACCAGAAGGTTCTGGTTGGAGCAGTAGCCCCAGCCATTTCTCTCAGAGCAGCAGGTGCCTGCTTTTTCTTTGCTTTTATGCACCACTACTACTCACACATGTGCTCCTAACATGTACATGGGACATTTGCCTGTACTATGGGCAAATAAATCAAATGATCATTTAAGTTTTAGCACATTTACAGAACATATGGAAACTAGAACAGTCTCCAGCTGGGAATTTCTATCATGTCCTTCTGTGTTTACATTGAATTTGAAAGACACCAAGTCAGACAGCATCCTTGGAGCAGGACCTTACCACATTGAGGGCTAAGAAGAAACAGTAAGACTTTGTTAGTTCTTGACACTTACCACAGCCAACTGACTTGCTGTATTGCCACTGTGAGGGACTAGGCAGGTTTTCTGCCCTGTCCCATAGCCCCTTCTAAAAGCCTTTTCCTTGGGTGTGTTAGCTCTGTGTTAACACTGTGTTAGTAAAAACATCCCATGCTGATCTACAAGGGTCTGGATGTAGCAAAATGTGGAATTAGACAAATATCTGTATGATGTCTGCAACCCCGTAAGACGAGGGAAGGCAGGCACTGACTGTGGAGCTTTACTAAAGTAGTAGATATGCAAAAATCCTTCAGAGTTTATTTTCAGTATATGAGGCAGAAGACCCCAACATACAATAAGACGTCCCCTGCAAACAAGTGATAAACCCTGCCTGAAAGAACAGGGATCATAAAGAAAAATGCCTCTGAGATAAAAGAATTTAGGGCATGCTTCCTTGCTCCCAAACTCCTTAAAATAATGAAAGCCCCAGAAAGAGTACTGGGAATTCAGTGGTTTATATCTACCCATCTTTTGTCCAAAGAATATAAAAGAATATTCTCACCATTGGCTTGTTGCAGTATTATCTTGTGATGTTTTGTTTATTTTTGTGCACTGCCTGCTCACCTCTATCTCCCCATTACAAACTAGCAAGGGTAATGCATTAATTTCAGTAGGGTAAAGAAGTGAGGTGGTGAAATTAAATAAGGGATTGCATGAAAACCCACTTTTATTTAGCAAATCAACCCAAACTAATCCAAAGAATGGACACAGCTTAAATCAGAGGCAGCAGGTTTTCTCAAGGAAAGGCACCACAGAGTTTCCACAGCAGAAAACTTGAGCACATTTGCCCAGGCAGAGAGGAGGTACCCAGTCAGTTTGGGGACAAGCTGGCCCTGACAAACAAATTCAGGTGATGTTTGCTGAAATGTCAAGTGCAGCTACAGCAGCCAGCAGAGCAGAGGGACTGCCCATACTAGGTGGGTGGGGGGGTTCAGAAAAGTTGTGCTTGCAAGGGCTGCCCAACCTGTAAGGTGATGCATACCCAATGGACCAAATATTAATCAACATTTTGAAAAAAAAAGATGAGGGGATGGTGATAGTTTCCTTAAGGAGATGGATACAGTCTAAGGGAAAAGGATGCACCCATGAGTGCTAAGGGAGTGCAGAAGTCATTGTTAGGCCACTCCATCTTTGCTAAGTCATGGGGAATAACAGAAGTGCCTGGGGACTGGAGGATAGCAAATGTCACACATCTTCAAAAAGGGTAATAAGGAGGACCCAAGTAACTATAAACCAGTCAGCCCCACCTCCATCCCAGGAAAGGTGATGGAACAACTGGTTCTTGACACCGTCTCTAGGCACAGCAAGGACAAGAGGGTCATCAGGGACAGCCAGCATGGCTTCACCAAAGGGAAGTCATGTTTGAGCAACCTGATAGGCTTTTATGAGGGCATAACAAGGTAGACAGTGGATGTGGTCTATCTTGACTTCAGTGAGGCATCTGACACAGTCTCACAGAGCATCCTCACAGCCAAACTGAGGCAGTGTGGTCTGGATGATCAGGTAGTGAGATGGATTGTGAACTGGCTACAGGGCAGAAGCCAGGCAGTAGTGGTCAATGGGACAGTCTAGTTTGAGGCCTGTTTGTAGTGGAGTGCCCCAAGGGTCAGTACTGGGACCAGTACAATTCAATCTATTCGTTGATGACTTGGATGAGGGATTAGGGTGCACTCTCAGGAAGTTTGCTTATGACACAAAGCTGAGAGGAGTGGCTGACACTCCAGCAGACTGTGCTGCCATTCAGCAGGACCTGGACAGGCTGGAGAGTTGGGCAGGGAGAAATTTAATGAACTATAACAAGGTTAATTGTAGAGTCTGGCATCTGGGCAAGAACAACCTCAGATACTAGTATAGGTTGGGGACTGACCTGCTGGAGAGCAGTGTAGGAGAAAGGGAGCTGAGGGTCCTGGTGGACAGCAGGATGACCATGAGCCAGCAACGTGCCCTTGTGGCCAAGAAGGCCAGTGGCATCCTGTGGTGGATCAGAAGCAAGGTGGTTAGCAGATCAAGAGAGGTTTCCCCTCCCCTTCTACTCTGCCCTGGTTAGACTACATCTGGAGTATTGTGTCCAGTCCTGGGCCCCTCAGTTCAAGGACACAGAACTGATTGAGAGAGTCCAGCACAGAGCCACAAAGATGATGGAGTGGAACATCTCCCTTATGTGGAAAGGCTGAAGGAGCTGGGTCTTTTCAGCTTGGAGAAAAGGAGATTGATGGGTGACCTCATTAATGTTTATAAATATGTGAAAGGTGTCTGCAGGATGGAGCCAGGCTCTTCTCAGTGCAAGGACAAGGGGCAATGGGTGTAGGCTGGAAAATAGGAGGCTCCACATAATTATGAGAAGGAACTTCTTCACAATGAGTGTGACAGAGCCCTGGAAGGGGCTGCCCAGGGGGGTTGTGGAGTCTCCTCTGGAGACATTTAAATCCTGCCTGGATATGTTCCTGTGTGACTGGATGCAGGAGATCCTGCTGTGGTGGGGGGACTGGACTAGATGATCTTTCAAGGTCCCTGATGTTCTGTGATTACGCTGTTTCCCCTTTATGACTCTGAATGATTACTTCATCCTTCTTGCAGCTCTAAGCTTACTTCTGTTTGGTAACTTATTAAATGCAACTTTCTAGACTTAAACAATTATGTTCCACATCTGCTTCTGCCGTATTTTCAATTTCATTTGACAAGAAGGAAGCAGGATTCAAAACAGAGTTAGTGATTAGAGTTAAGTAAGTTTTTTTCAATCAGTATTGTTTCACATCTGAGTGTTCACAGCCTGTCTTTCTAAATAAGGATTGGGTTTACTTGGTGAGAAGTAACAGCAATCAGTTGCCCTCCAAAGGCCAACCTGTTTTCTTTGGCAAGTGGAGCAGTTGCTACTGCCTGAACACATTCTGGCCATCCCTGAGACACAGGATCTAATAACTTAACAGGTATGTTATGGGTTTTCTTTTCTCTCCCCATTCCTGTGTTAAAACTCCCAAAGCAGCTCCTTCATGAACAGCTATGAAAAGATGAACTGTGTTTTTTACAAAGCAGGTAAAGCCAGGACTGGTGCTCTAATCAATTTTTCTACTATTTCTTTTTCTTCTTCTTTCCGATTTAATAGATTAGGTTCCTCCTCTGACAGTCTGAGACATAACCTCTTGGGTTTGGGTGCATAGGCTTCTATCCATAATCTGCAGTACTTGATCAAACGTGACAACCTTCTTAACTCTTTGTTCTGGAAAGGAGCTGTACAATTCCCTGAATCCTTTCTAGATTTACCCTGTTTACCTTCAGAGATTAGATACCCCACGTTATCTGACTTCTTTTTCCACATACTGCAGTTTACTTTGAGACAGTCTCCTAAGAATTTCAGAACTTTGTTTGTCGTTTATTTTACTTTTGATTCTCCTGAGGAGGTCGTTGAGGCCTCATCCTTGGAGATATTCAAGGTGAAGCTCATCAAGGCTCTGGGCAACCTGATCTAGTTAAGGATGTCCCTGCTCACTGCAGAGGGGTTGGACAAGATGGCTTGTAGAGGTCCCTTCTAACCTGGGCCATTCTATGAACCATAGAAAAATCGAATAAATCTGTTAATTTCTGGAATAGAATAATATTGTACCGGTACCAGTCCCTCTTGTGCCTGAAATGTCTCTCAAACTTTGTCTAACACTTGCCCAAATACATTAGCTGATTCTATAAACCCCTGCAAGCAACAATACAGACAGATGGTTTTGCCCCATTCCATTTCTAGGTCTTCCCACTCAAATGCCAGAACTGACTGTCTGAATCCAGGGGGCAAGTACAAAAGCTCTCTTGTATATCAGTGACACTGAACCATCGGTGTTCATATGGAATTTTACTCTAATATTGAGAGTTTACGGGTTAGTAACCACAGGGTGGCACTTTATTACTCTTTATCTTTCTCAGCTTTTGAACTAGCCTCTACCACCCACCTTTTTTCCCTTCTAAGGGGATGGGATATTGTTGCTGTTTCAGTTCTTCACTCCCCTCTTGAACAGTTCCTGTCAAGGTGGTGATACTGTCTATTCCTTGGCTCCCTCGCCCTGCCCACACTTTTGGATTTACTCCTTTTCTATCATTCTCTGTTAACAAATTCATTGACACTCCTATTACTTTTTCACAAGTTTTCAATTGCAATCCCAATTGGACTATTAAATCTCTCCCTAACAAACTAGTTCCTGCTTCAGGCACATATAACAGCTGTCCAGTAACTCTTTTAGTTTCTCCTCTTTATTCGGTCGTCTCAGAGTGGCATCACCACTCCTCATCCCTCTACTCCCCGTTATTTTCAAAGTAGTACTGGTCACATTAAGTCCAGGTATTTTATAGGCTAAGGACACTCTAGTTGCCCCAGTATCTATTAAAAACACAACATTTTATTAGGTTCCACCTCCAGATTTATCAAGGGCTCTCAGTGGGACCAATTTTTAGAGAGCCCCTGACCTCCCTATTGTGAATTTACGATTGTAAATAACCTTTCTCTTTTTATTTTGGGGCCGCACCAGAACACAATGCCAAATCACTTTTATCTTTTGCTCTCAGATCCTTTCCCCTATTTCTCAGCATGACTTCTAAAGGACTATCAGGGCCCCAGGGACCCTTTCCTTGTCCACATTTCCCCTACAGCCCTTATACCCCCTTTTCTCCTAGTAACCTTTAGTCACGCTGCTACAGAATCCACCTGTCTGCAGGGTACCACATGCTAAAATCCTGTCTCTAGAACATGGGGTGTACTGCCAGGCACTTTTACCATGCAAGATGACACCCAGATCCTGAGACTCTCAGTCTCCCTTTGTTACACTTGCTTTGTCCTTCTCCAGCCATGCCCCTCACTCACTTCAAACTCCAAGTACATCTCTGTCACACATTGCACAAGAGACTCAGCCAACCTCCAAGGCAATACTTCATACATTTGATTCTTCTTACCTTGCTACGTGCACAGATTTGCCAGGTCAAATTTTCAAATCCACAGTTGCCTCCTACTGTCCCTTCTCTCCTTTTTATTTTTCCTCTGCCTAGCTGCTTAAAGATCCTGTTTTCAAGCAGTCTTGGGTCTTTGGTTGGCTCAGTCAAGGATCTTAGCAGAACATTGCAATGGCAGGCACACGCCCTTGTGGAAGGACAGAGCCATAGAACGGTAGGGGTTGGAAGGGATCTCTAGAGATCAAGTCCAACTGTCTTGCAAAAGCAGGACCACCTAGGGGCACAGGAGTAAGAACAAGTGTTTTGTCAATAAAATGCAAACTGTTATATAGGTTTTCTCCCAACGCATGCACACCTGTCCTGCTTCTCCATTTGCTGGATCCTTCAAGCTCACAGCCTTATCTATTAAAATAAGCTTCCATAATAGGTTTTCTGGTTTCCATAACTGGCCTTCCTACCAGCTGTTTGTTTTTATGAGTGTTTAAGCATAACTGTGCTGTGAGTCATGATGGCAATATTTCTTATCAGGATGGCAACCCTGTTGTTGTGGGTTGAACAAACCACAACTGCATTTTGACCAAAATCTTCTAGCTAACTGCTAAACACAAAGGGAAGTTTTAAGAAAACCACTTCATTTGCAGGCAATGAAACAACTTACTCCATTTGGGGGAAAAAGGCAACAAGACGTTTAAATTCACCCCACACGCACCAGAAAAACCCCACACACACAGAAGACACACACTTAGTTCAAGGAGGACAGGGAGCTGCCTGAAGGAGTCCAGCACAGAGCCACAAAGATGGTTAAGGGAGTGGAGTATCTCCCTGATGAGGAAAAGCTGAGGGAGCTGGGTCTCTTTAGCTTGGAGGAGACTGATGGGTGACTTCCTTAATGTTTATAAATATGGAAAGGGTGTGTGCCAGGAGGATGGAGCCAGGCTCTTCTCAGTGTCATCCAATGATAGGACAAGGGGCAAAGGGTGCAAGCCTGAGCAGAGGAAGTACTACATAAACATAAGAAAAAGCTTTTTCACTGCGAGGGTTGATGAAGCACTGGAACAGACTGCCTGAAGAGGTTGTAGAGTTTCCTGCTCTGGAGACACTCAAAACCAGCCTGACCATGTTCCTGTGCAACGTAGATCTTTTGAGGTCTCTTCCAACCTCTAACATCCTGTGATCTGTCACAATGCTCCTACATAACTGAGATAAAATGTCAAAGATGTCCACAATGTAGACAGTTCTGACAACTACTTCTTTTCTGTAGCTGCTGCAGCTGCCCAGCTCCCCTGAGTTGGACATGTTAAGAGTCAGCTCCTGAATTTCCTGGTTTAGCTCAGAAAACGGTGACTCTGAACCTACAGACTCCTAGTTTTTAAACCCATGAAACCTGTTCAGTACTTTCCTAATGAAAAACAAGTTGTTCTACGTTCAGTAAGCACCTATTCCATCGCAGCACCAGAATGTTCCCACTCCACAGAAACGCAGCTCAGCAAGCACTTTTAATCTTATGTCTGCAATGTTTGATGCGGCTCTTTGCAAAAATACAAATCAAACCTCACAAGTGCAATTATGTGGCTTAAGTTTTTTAGGAACTAAGATCTCATTTCAAATCATGCCATAGTCATGCTAGAGAAGGTCGCCAGTGGTCAGGGATGAAGAGGAAAGCTCACTTGGAGAAAGAGAAAAAATTCAGAGGTAAGATGAAGAACAAATTGTAACTTTAAACAGCCGGTGTGGATGGGGGGGTGGGTGTCTCTATCCTTACACAGTCGTCCTATACTTGACAGCACTTCACACCAGGAAGCAATAAACAATTACAGCAATCTGTAAATTGAGCCTTGTCCGGGGTTAAAACTAAACAGAAACAGAAAGAAAGGCAGCCAGATCCTGAGGTGGGGTCCTGGATAGAATTTACCAGGCAATGGAGCAACTTCAGAGAAAACAAAGGGGCTTATTAAGTCTATAACTACGTACAGAAAGAAGAAAAAAGCCCAAGCAAGTTAGAACACACAGACCAGAAACCTCCATCGTAATGCCATTACATACATTTAAGAGAAAAATGGGCAAAGGATTATGTGAGCAGCCTTTGTTTCCAGCCAGGGACCCTGCAGTCAGAGACACCTTACACAAGCACACACCTAATGGCACAAGGGGAAAAGCCACCCCCTGCCATCTCAGCATTTTTCCCAAGCAATCTGCCAAAGATTTAAGAGTTCCAAGTCTTTTCAGCTGAATTCTCCTACTTACTCCAAACATCCCGAATTTTCTCAGCAGCAAAGTGACAGTTTATCTTCCTGCTGTTCAATCAGTCAAAGATGGTGACAGCTGCGTGGAGCAGAGACCTTCATCCTCCTCCTCTGGGCTTTAGACTCTCCATCTTTAAAGTTATCTCACTGTCCAAGCTTGGACATCTCCAAGCTGGTTTTGCTTCATTTTGGCTCAGTAGGGAGGAATCAGCATCGGCGGTTTCCTCATGGTGAAGGTGGGGGATGGCCTTTCCATCGGCACAGCTCAGCTCAGCTCGGCGGCAAAGCAGAACATGCGGTCACCATCCTCTGCACATCGACATGGTTGTTGCTGTGTGCCAGCCCAGCCACAGACGAGCGCAGCTGGGGGCTGCCCAGCCATAGCCAAGCCTCCAGAGAAGAAAGCAAAAGGAAAAAGGGAAAAGGCTCACCCCGAGCCTTCTTTTATCCACATGCAGGGCACCTGGGAAACGCCCCTAGCGCCCCCTCCTAAGCGGAGCACAAACCCCCTTCCAACCACCAGAATCTTACCTTTCAGCCCTAGCTGAACAGCGGCCTTCACAGCTCCTTGCAGCTGGTGGAGGGCTTTGCCTACAGACAGCCTACATTGAAGAGACAATAACCTAGCCAATAGCTCTTAGTTGACCGGCTTCCCTGAGCCAGTGAGGAGTTTCTTTCTGACTTCTTTAGAGTTTAAAATACAACACACGTTATTCTAGGGAAGAGGAAAGGAAAGGTGAAACCAATAACTATTCTCCTAACCTAGCACACCCAACCTACTGAGTTCTTTAAAAGTTTTCCAAGAAACTGCAGAATTATGGAAAAGAATGGTTTATGCATTACAGCAGAAAAAAAACCAAGCCAGAGAGCAGTGCAAGTCTCGTGTGAATCACTATGCAAGCAAAGTCCCCAGCTTAGGTCATGAAGTTATTCGATTAAAATGTTCTAAACATCTCATGGTGGTATGAAAATTCCCAATGTAATTCATGCAACCAACTCTACCCTATCCAAAAATACCATCTACAGAAATGCCCTTTTAATAAAACTTCATACAATTCAAGCCCTCATTAGGTAACCCTGTGCACAGTCCTCAGTATCACCTACACGGAAAGTCTTCAGAGAAGTCAGTTCTCAGAGTGTCCATGAATGACAATATGTCCATGGATCTTCCCTGTCAACAGTCCATTCTGCGAAATCAAACTCTTATTGCTCAAAATCAAGTTTCATTAATGACAGCAGTACTCAGAGCCACCACAGCAGGCTGGGCAAGGGACCTACTTTTGGTTCTGTGGGACCTCTCAAGCCTTGTTACCATTTCTGTAGAGATTTTCTGGTAACTGCCACCTGTCTCTTCATGCAGAGAACAGTAGGAGGAAGAGGACAGCAGTGCACATGTTCAGCAGCCAGTGTCCCCCTCTTCATCTTCTAAATAATTCTGTAATCTGTTTAATGACTTCTGTGAATACATGTCCAGCTATAACTGCAAACAATTCCATCAGGTACAGGACACCAGAAACACCAAATCCAAAACGTGCAACAACAATATGAAGCCTCCACAGGCTCCAAGTCACAGTAAGTGCTATACCAAGACACTGCAGCAGCAAGCTTAATTTACACCACTTCCAATTAAAGACACTGTTACCTCTCAAGCTCAGTTTTAACAGAAATACATCTATAATAACTTGTGGTTAAAAAAAATACAAACAACAAACCCATGATAAAATTATTTGTTTTTTAATTCAAAATATTCTGACAAACAATATTCCAGGTGCATTACAAACACTGCCATAGTCAAAACGACAATCAATACTTAGAGAGCATTCAATCACTGAAAACGTGTATCTTAAAGCAGAGACGAGAGATTGCGCTTATACTAAGAGCATACAGATCATTTTCCAATAACTGACTCTTTTGAGGCAGATGTCTGAATTTCTCCAGCACAAAACAGATTAAAATCCAGAAGAGATGAATTACTGAGGACAAAAATTCAGATGTATGTTTCTCCCCATATTTTTCCATAAAACATTGTGAATTTATCACACAAGGCTGCTACCAGCCCAGACTACTTTAGTGTCGACTATTTATGGGATAGAACAACAAAATCAAAACAGAGAAACCAGCAACAAAGCAAACAAAACCACAAACTCCTTCTAGAATATGGCTTATTTCACAGAAGGTTGGGAATATATTAACTATATGGTGCAATGGAAATACCAGGTAGAAAACAATACTTTCTCTTCCTGATATTTTTCTTAACTTTCCAACAGAACGAGATTGCCCCTCCTGCAAGTGCCTTTTCCTAGGCTTCAGAAACATTCTGGACTAACAGACCGGTTTCATTCTGGTACACATTGGTCAATATTAAATCAAAAGTTTAAACAACGTCGTTCCCACACCTAATACCCTGTTTCTTCCAATTAAGCTCAAATAGAGCTAAAATCTCAGCTTCATTTCAAACAGCACACTGGCTTGAAAAAAACAAAGTGATAATTTATCTCTTGGATGTAGAAAACGTCAAATCAAGAACCTGCACAGATGTGTACACAGGTGAGTACAGAGAACGTCACATGCAGAGAGCAGCAAAGCCATGGTGTTACAAAGTCCACATGTACAAGATGGGTGTTTCCAGTGACCCAATCCATTCTGAAGTTTTGGTTCTGGCTTGCTTAAAGCATGAGAACCTTGCTCTGTGGACGGCAAGATTCCTCAGCACCAACTTCTCATCAAGCTGACTACACAGGCATGGTAGGACAGCCACGTACGTAGCATACAGAGAAACACAGCAACAACGCTTTGCAATACACCATCACCTCAAATATCTCATGTGAAAGCTTGGTACTTCCTGCAAAAATTGTGGGACAGCTTTCCAATTACACAGCATGATTCTGTGCCATTAGTAAAACCAAAGAGCCGGCTTTGGCCCAGAGTAAGAGAGCCACAGCTCCACCACAAACAAATAGAGGTACATCAGGTTGCTCCAGGGCTGAATGGGGACTTGGCAGCAAAGGGTCCTTCACCTGTATTGCCGGTCCTTTCCAGTTGGACTCCCCAGCAGTGGAAACGTGAAACACTTGTTGCAAGGGCTAGAGGACATCTCTGTATCCCTACTCAAAACACTTTGCTTCCCCAACCAGTTCGTCTGCTTTCACAAGCAAGGTTTTGAAGAACGGTCACCAGAGCAAAGGAGTGAGGCATTTCCCCTAGTCACAACACCAGACACTCTGTGAACAGACTGACTTCATCTCCCAAACCAAATCACTTCCTGGAATATCTCACATTTGCATTGTATTACTCTTAGGAACAGACAGAGTCTCTACCAGCAGTGCAGTTAAAGCCTGTTAGGACATTTTACTCCAGCATTTTCTTAGCACCTCAACACAAACTACGTTGCAGCTTGTTGGTGGAGAACACCAGCTATGAACAACCACCAAGAGGAGAAGCATCCACACCAGAGTCAAAGGAACAGCAATATCACCCCGTGACACTGAAAAGCACTTTTTGATGTACTGTCTTCCAGGTTAGACTACTGACTCAGAACGGGCCTTCTCTCCAAGTAGCCTTAGCTCCAGTTATTCAGATACAGTAAACACAAGTGGGCAGTGCTGAGGACATCGATCCTGCACCTAGAGTTTTCAGTCCATTTTCTAAAAACCTGTTAATGGAGATATGGCTCAGTGTAAAGGCCAAGTGGGCAAGTATTACCTCTGCTAAAGTCTTTATGGGAACTACCATAATCCTTGCTTACTGTACACCTGTACTCCTTGGATTTAAGCCAACCTTACGCATTTCATTCCACTGATTTACCTATTCTGCTTAATCTCAAGTATCTCTATCCTTTCACACTCCCTAATTAACTATCAATTATTTTCCTGAGTGAGATTATAAAAAGTTAAACCCTTCTACCAAAAGTACAAAGACAAATAAAATATAGAACAATACAAACCCAGTTATACAGCATTACAAGTGCAGAAATTCTTCATGTTGTTGCTCTTCTTTAGCATTGGCCCCCAGTAAAAAACATAGCAAAGAATTTAGTTATCCAAAATATTCTGAAGTACTGTGATTAAATTCTTTAGACCATAAATGTAGCCCTCATCCTTCGTGTTGCTAGGAAACACATGAGCGAAATCTATCATTCGGATTTCCACGTTTGCACTTTCCTTGATCTCTGCCGGCATGTGACAGAACACCTTTTCCAGTTGGGGTATAACGTTCCCGTTCAGATGCTCCTGTGCAATGCACGTGCTGCTTTTCCACACACTGTCTTGCTCCAGGTTTTCGACTTTCAGCGAGAGCTGGCTGTGGTGCCTCTTGGCGTATGCCTTTTGGTGAAGTGCGTAAAATTTGGACAGGCCTTTGCTGACAGAGGCCTCAATTTTCCCATTCTCTGTGGAATTTATTACATGAATATTGTTATTATACTCCACTATGTCTCCACATGATAACAGTCCTTTGGGCACTCCCCTCTTCTCTGCCAAGGTGACGTCGCTCAACCGCATGGCTGTTGCCTTGCATAACCCTTCATAAACAAACAGTAAGGAGCTTGCATAAAAGTTGAGTTGCTCCTGGCCCTCAAACCACTCCAAAATCTTTTCAATCTTCCGAATGCTGGCAGCTATCACATCTTTTCGCAGGCAGTACCCATTGTGGAAAAACTTTGCGATGCCTGCATGAAACAGACACATTTGAGGATCATGTTCACCTCTGAACAGAAAACAACCATTTATCACTTCCTTCAGGACAAGAAAAGTTCTAGAGTCAAAGAAACAGATGGCACTGACATAGTTTCCTTTCAGGCAACTGCTAATTAAATCAGAAGTGAACAGAGGAACTCTGTCCTCTTCAGTCCTCTCACCTGTCTAACAAAGCCTGCTGTACAATGTTGCAGGCTGGGCTTGGACTGATAATAAGATTTAAACAATGTATTGATCAAACAGGAGGCAAACACAGTTCCTGCTCCCTGGATCACTGTAGTAAGTATCTGGACAGTTTTAGGCTGGGACCTATTAAATTCTCCAGAGATAAACAAGCTCAAGCAGTTCTTTAGTATGAATGACAGAGCTGACATGCCAGTGCCAGCTCTGGAGAGGGTTATGTTCATCTGTGTGTCCTTCTGTCCCTTAGCGGGGCACAGATGAACAGATATCAACTAGTAAGTACAACCACATGTCCTTTTTGTATGAGTACTGTAGAGCCCCATATGGATTGACTTCAACTCTTAAATTGCAAGATGCATTTACAGTAGCTTCCTAATGCAAAAGACATTCATTGAACACAACCAGGCATAAAAATATCTTGTCAAGTATTTCTATCTCTCCAAACTTTCAAAGCTGGGAAGCAACTGACTTCTACCACTATCACTTCCTTAGCAGTAGTAAATGACATGTAATGAGGAGATTCCTCCAGTCCACACTGCTGTTAGAGTCAACTGCAAACTCCATTTAGGATCGACAAACAGTTCAAATTGTACAGGAGACAGCTAGAGAGATCTCTGGCAAGAGGAGAAAAAATTGCTTTTAAAACAAGAATACATAAATTACTGTTTATAAATGATAAACAACAAATATCCAAAAGCACTACCTTATGACACACAGATTCCCTTACCATCCTTTACTGTCTCCTTTGTCAAGCTCCTTCCATAGTGCTGGTTTTGCGTCTCATAGGAGTCAGAATAGACATGGTAAACCTGCAAGAAACAAGGAGATAACTCTGGACTTCCTTCAAATCACCATTATTCCTGCAGAATGAGGAGACACCTTGAAGACCGCCTACAAAACTTCTGGTGCCATGACATGTTAGTGGCACTGGTCGGCACCACCATCCTATGCTCTGACCTGCGACATCCTCCCCATTCATTGCTGTGTTGGCAAAAAGCAACAGATCTGTTACGGGAAAACATTTTACATGGCCCCTGCCTTGCAAATCAACACCAAGACTTGGAACTGTCACATCCTTGCCCACATCACCAGGAGTACTAAATCAGTATGACAGAAGCCTCACAGCTATTTTGCAGCTCTTAAAACTATAAAAACATCAAACACGTCAGGAAAACGGTAAGAAATACCAGCTCCACAAAACCCATCGAAAAATTCACTGTTGGTACAAATTCTATTACACTAAGCAAATGAGAGCATCCATGTGAAAGCTCAGCCAGCATTGACAGTGACCAGTACATTAGCTCTTGCCTGAAAGGGAGGTAGCAACCACAGGTACACTTTTGTTCATATCAGGAATAGTATAAGCTAAACAACTTAATTCAGAAGTATTTTACATAGAGACACGTTTTCTCTCTAGCTGAAATAATTTCCATGGTACAACACACCAACCAGCCAGGCCTCAGGGGAATTTGTTTATAAGAGTGCAGACAATTCTTATTTGCAGAAATAATGGTGTTACCAAGCAGGCAGCTGTCTCTGGCAGAAACTCTGTGCTTGGCACTTGTTCAGACCACCCAATCCTGCAGCACCCAGCCTGGCTGCAGCACTCTGCTCTCCCCTCACTCGCCAAGAGGATCCCATACAACACAAGTCAGGGCGTGCTGGTGCTGGCCCGATCCCTCCTTTGGAGTCTGTTTCTTGCTGATACACCAAGAAGTTGGCAAGTAAAGTTTCAAATAGCTCTTATTTCAACAGAAAGGTAGAAGTAATTAAATTTAGAGTCCCCAAGGAACTTGATTTCCACACACCATGAGTTAAGTCATTCAACCATGAACTGAATAATTCTGGTTATTCTAAAGAAATAAGAGTTGTGAGACTGATTAAACTTACTTAGTAGCAGAGACACTTTCCACTGTCACAGTTCCTACTGCTGCTGTTATGATACACAAACTGAGACCTCGAGATCAACATGCTGCGGGAGAGCCCTGCGGAAGCAAGCTATTCTAAAAAAGCAACTGACAAGCATGAGTATGGTTTCACAAAAACAACCATTTTCCATGACTTACATGCTTTGGAAAATTAATTTTAAAGTAGTAAGTCTAAGTTTTCATTAGATGCATCTTTATTTTAATAATGTTCAGTGCTCTCAGTTGAGGGGCAGCTTCCCCTGTACATGAGCGCTGCAGCAGACTCCTGAACGAGTAATCTTGTTTACCAGAACCTTATCTCCTCCTGTAGGAGCGAACACTTTTTGTGACATGGGCACTTGCTCAAAAATGCTGATTAAGATCTGCAAGCTCATTTTGTTTACCAAATTAACACTGGAGCAGCATATAAGCCCCCTGAGCTTGAGCTGGGTTTCCATGAAGCCATCCATAGTCTGCATAGAACCATTCCTGCCCAAGGGCATTCCATACAGTTTAAGACACAAGCTAATGCTTTGCATTAGCTGTGTGGTTTTATCTACATGAAATAGTCAATGACAAGCTGCCACATCCCACACACAGTGCAGTGTATCCATTTAACTATCTTGTGAGCAAGCAAAGATGGGGAACACCCTTAGTTACCAATGGGCTTGGCTGCAGATAGTGCCACAATATACATGCCTGATCATGGAGGTGGTCTCAACATTAGCCAGAGAGCTGTTTCTGAATACTGCTTTGAGCCTTTTTCTCAACCACCATCATTCTCTTCTCGCCTCTTGTGAGGCCCCACTTGGAGTAATGTGGGGAGTCCTCAATACAAGAAGGACATCAAACTGCTGGAGCATGTCCAGAGGAGGGCCATGAAGATGATTAGAGGGATGGAGCACCTCTCCTACGGGAACAGGCTGCAAGAGTTGGGTCTATTCAGTCTGTAGAAACAGATGCTCCAGGAGACCTTACAGCCTTTCTGTAACTGAAGGGGGCTAAAGGAAAGCTGGAGATGGACTTTTTACAAGAGTTTGTACTGATAGGATGAGCGGAAATGGATTTAAGCTAGACAAGGGCAGATTCGGATTAGACCTTAGGAAGAAATTTCTCCTTGTGAGGGTGCTGATGCACTGGAACAGGTTACCCAGGGAGGTTGTGGCTGCTCCATCCCTGGAAGAGTTCAAGGCTCTGGGCAACGTGATGTGGTGGGAAGTGTCCCTGACCATGGCAGCAGGTTGGAACTAGGTGATCTTCGAGGTCACTTCCAACCCAGATCATTCTATGAATCAACTGCAAGAAAATGGCTATTTGAAACACTCCTGGTAAATCTCAACAAACTCCAAATACTGAAAGCAGAGAGTCTGTACTGAAAGCAAAGGAACAGAAAACCAAGTACTGACGCAATTAATCTTTCATTGGTTCCTGCTTCACCCTCACCCACCCACCTCAGCCACAGGAATGGCTGTGCTGGCAAAGCAAAAGACCAAATCCAACTTCTACAGACCTCTTGCTTCGCCATGCTTTGTTCATGCCTTCACTGCTACTGACTCTTCCCAAAAGGCTCTCTGCACGTGAACCAACCTTTTCTGTATTCCTGTCGTTGCAACTGTTCTGTACTAGCCCTGTTCTGTCAAAATGATGACAAGTCAAATAAGTCAAACCTGTAAGCTTCACAACAGCCAAGAAATTATTAGACAGGAAAAAAAACCTCTTATCCACCTGCTGTAGCTCATTTCGTGTTTGCCATGCGTGTACAGCCAGACAAAGGAAACTCCTCAGATGAGCACTGTCTTTGAGAAAACCCTGGCTTCCTCAGTGATTTTCACAGATTCTGACTACACAAGATCAGAACTGTTCTGGCTGACAGTGAAAAGGCTCCTTCTTGTGCCTACACACAGCTCCCCTTTGGCGATGCTTGTGCAGAACCAGAGCTGGAACCCAGTGTGCTAACAGGTTTGGGTTTTAATTACTATTAGTAGAGACTGTGTATGGGCAGTACCTCAGAAAATCCAGATGAGTAATTGTCAAGAGAAATTATATTGGGACTTTCTCAACTGGCATTTGGCTTTTGTTTCCCGATGAGGCACTAAGTTATTGCAATCTGTACTTTTTTTTTCCCCCCAGTGACACCCCATTCATCTGAGGAAAAACTTGAGATAAAACATCAAGGGTGGTCCTTAAATAAGCCCAACCCTCACATGACATCTCAACTGTGAGACACACAATTTGGAAACCTTGCAAGAGCAGCTTTAGGATATTTAGCTGAAGACTGGATTGAGGGAAACAAATATCCAGTATTATGTCATGTTATTTATGGTAACTCAGTATGAACTTAGTGGTGAGGCAGAAAATTGCAGTGTTTAAATACTGATCTCTGTAACTTCCAGAAAGTATCATTTAAATAGATGTTAAGCCTAGGCTGTTTGGGTGGAGATACCACTAGCAGAAATAAACTCTGTTAAATAACTCTTTCATTTTTAAAGCAGATTAATTAATCTAAATCACTGGGAAGGAACCTGTATATTGGTCCAGTAGTGCAGGGGGTACCTGTGGGTCACTGGCATGCATGACACAGCCTCAGGCATCACTGACACTCCCATGCACTGGCTGGACGCTGGGAAGCAGCTCTCTGCAGAATCCCCAATGCCCGTCCCTGTTGCCGGGCCAGCTGGGACCTGCTCTTCTAAGCAAGGACACAGAAATGAGAGACAAACACACCAATGCCAGGACATCTAAATTTCAAAGATTAAAGGGCTGAGCTGTCAAGCTTTCATATTTTTTTTTCATAAATAGACTTAGACGGTCACCCCTACTGTACCCTTGCACAGGTAAAAGCAAGGGAGCAGTTAAATACCAGAGTTTTCTGTTTACAGCCAGGCACCCCTGCGCTTGGAACCAGCACCTGAAGGTCAGCAGCTAAACTGCTGCCAAAACTGCAGCTGAGCTGCAAGCTGGGGGTGAGCAGCCCAGCTAACCTGGACATCCAACATCAGCATCAGCCTCCTCCCTTCACAGGGGGCAATGCCAGTGTGCATCCCAGACTCACACCCACCACTGGACCTCATGGCTTGTCCCTCTATAGAGGTTTCCTTCAGGCCTGAAGAATCCAACTTTCCTTGTAGTCCTGAGACCTCTCAGGATCTGATCTTGCCACAGTGGAAGACCTACGCACCCAGGTTAAACAAGCCTTTTTTTGGTGGGTTTTTTCCCCTCCCAAAACAAAAGGATTTGAAGAAAAAAAGGTAAACAATTATTCAAAACCACATTCTCTTATTTGATACTACCAGTCTACTGTATTTATAGAAACATGGGAGACCATTATTGCTGCTGAGACCATACCCACTTACCTAAATACATTTAGCTAAACACCTCCTCTTCCCTTTGTTTTTAAATAATAAAAATTTAATAACAACCCCAAACAACAAACATTTGTATTATTACTAGACCACAAGTGGCATAAGAAACACATCTCTACTTGCTGCTGGCCTGAAAACACAGGAGAGGTAGGATGCATCCCTACTTCCCCATTTCTAGGGCTGTACTTACATACTGTTCTTCTATTTTGCTTCTTTTTCCTTGGATTTGACAGAGTGCTTTATATGATTGAGGATACCATCAAAGGCTTTCACAATTAATATAAAGTTTTAGTAAGGTCCTTACATAAGTAAGTTGCAGAATGAAATTGCATTGAAACTAAATTCAGTGAAAAAGCAGACTAATAATCTCCTAAGTAAAAGAAAACAAAAACTAGTTTTAAACCAGTTCAATACATCTCTCTGGGCTCCCAGAACTTTCACAGAGAACCTCATTAAAACAAGTATCTTTTATCCCTCCTTTTTACATGAAGTGGGGGAAGGGGGAGGAAGGAGGCCAGCTCTCATCTCATCCATCATCAGCTGTTGCCTACCTTGCAGGAACTCTTATCAGTCATAAGGACACAAGTGGACTTTCAGGAAACTGTTGGAAAAAAATAATGCTGGAGTGCACATCTGCTAGAATTCACCCAAGCGAATGATAGATGCATCTCCCGTCCTTCAGAACTTCTGAAATAGACCCTTCAAACCCACTAGCAGATACTGGACTCCACAGAACTGCTGCCTTTGATTTGCAACATAGATTCAGCACTGTCACACTGAGAAAGGGATAAAGTTAACTCTACTGTAAGAGCCAAGGAGTGACAGTGGAAAGAGGTGGAGGAGGTGGTGGGCAGTACACAGAGGCAACAAAGCCAGCATGGAGAACCCAACCAGACATCTATTTCCAGAATTTGGGGGGGAGGCTTGCTTGTTTGGAGGCAGTTTTTTTCCCCCAGAGCTTTTTGGTTGGTTTCCTTGGCTTGCTGGAATCCTACTTCATTGGGCTTTTTAGTTTTGTGGATTGGTGGTTGGTTTGTTGGAAGTTTTTTAAGTTTTGTTTTGTGTGGCTTCTTGTTTTCTTAAACATCAAAACTTGAATTAGACTTGTAAATAAAAAAAAAAAATCCAGTTTTGGTCATTTTTTACTGTGGAAGAATATGAACACAAGATGCATCATTTAGTAGTTTGATTATTCCTGCCTTTCTGAATCTTCTTATAAAACACGTCAGAACTTACAAATGTTACCACGATACTAGAAAATGTTCCCAAAGAACTCGTCAAGCAGATTCAGCCAGAGCCAGTTTGAAAATATCTTGCAGGAACATGTGCTGTAGATTAGGAAATTCACTTGCACAAACAACTATGACAAGGTGTCTGCTTTACAGTGTGCAACAGTTCACAGGCACAAACAATAAAAGTAAAAGATGGATTATACTTGTAAAGTTACATAACCAGCAAGCCAGGCTTTAAAAACGTGTTCCAGAAATATGACAGACTACGTGATATTGCAATCGAGATGTTCTGGAAGAAAAAGAAAACACACAGAAATCAGAAGTGTGGATTCTGAACGGACTGCGAATCCAAAATAAGATCCCAAGCCCCACATTCAACAATATACAAAACACTCTGTTTTTAACATCGCACGTGCTGCAAAGAGATTTATCATACATTGATGTGTCTGCGACCAAAACCATCTCACAGCTTGTGCTTTTGCTGTTGAAACCATACCTGATTTTCCAACTTGTATTTAAGCTCTCACTAATTTCATACCACCTGTTACAGAAAGGAACCTCTCCACTGAACATGAAATTGAACCTTAAACCAATGTTACTGAAAGGACTGTATCTTCAAGATGCACTTCCATGCATTTATTCTGTTCATCTTAACACGTGGAACAGACACAGTTTAGCACATGCAAACCCCAGAGCTACACACATAAATCAAAGCCGTCAGATAGGAGAGTCACCTCTTTTAAGGACAAACCGTAGATGTCTGCTTATCTACCAGCACATAAAAAAAGCTGTATCAGTGGTGTTTGGGGTAAAAATACTCTGTTAAAAATTTGAGGGTAAATACCTCTCCCACAATACATTTTTGCTTCTATCTCTTCATGACAGCGTCACAACCTGTGCTTTAAAAAAAATATACAACTATATTTTCTGATTTTGCTGGACCTCTCTTTCTTGCTCTTCTAAAATAGAGACTTAGTAAGCAAGCCCACCTCCAGGTCAAAAATAACTTTGAATGGAGAGATCACAACCAAAGCCCTCTGCTTTCTGAATCATGTTATTTCGTGTTTCGTCCAGCAAACACCAGCAACCTTTACCCAGCATGTCAGCTGTTACAGGCAGCGAACACCAGTATGGCGACAGCATCTTACACTAGAGCAGGAATCCTGCAAAAACAAAGCAACCAGAGAGGCAGAGAGATCTTATAATCAAGAGGCTGAGCAGAGAAAATGTCTGATGAATGTAGACTTTGCTAAGTGCTGTGTGAGGAGAGAAGAAACCTTTTGAAATATTTTTGGAAAATAACTTCCAACATACAATTTGGTACCGAAGGCACAAAATAAATGTGAAGTAGTTAAACACCAGATAGGAAACTGCAGTGCTTGGGGGATCACACAACCAGTGTGAACTGGGTATTCGAAAGAATTTTTGCTACATGGTAAGGACACCAATAAACAACGTTAGAAACAATAATCACAAGGGGAAATTCCGTGGAAGCGAGCATTCATTCCTTCTGCACTGTCATGAAACAAAGGATGTGAAGTAAATGGTTTTACACATGCAGTAAGAAAGGTTATGTAACAACATAAGCCAAATCCAAAGCTATAATCTCCAGCCTTCCTTGTCCATCTAAACTGTTTCACTGGTTTTTAACTCTACTCCCACATCCTTTCTCACAGGCTTACATAATTACTGCTCATGGCCACTATAATGGATAGCTGTGAAAGCTTATCTCAAGAGAAAGCTAAGGCTGAGAGCCCAAGCAATTAAGTACAAAACATTAGAGACATGAGAATTATTTCAAACAATGGTGCAATCCATGTGCTACCTAACAGCAGCGAGGAAGCTTCAGTCATTTACATCTGCTCACGCAGAGTTTGGGAAGCCCTGGCTGTGTCTGTGCAAGAAGGAAAACACAAAAGATCTCACATCAAAAATAAAACTATTCCTGTGCCAATCATGGCAGAAAAAAGTACTTTAATGCACTGCACCAAGAATTCATTACTGACATCAACACATCCTTGTGACCAACCCATGAATGTTCCGAGTGGTTTTTCTTTACATTGGAGTTTGAGAGTATCCAATACACAAATACTGAACCTTCACGTTTCTCCTCACCCAAGATAAGGAGATGAACAAGAGTTAGGACAAACATCTGCAGGGTCATATCCATGTCAAACTAACCTTTGACTGACAGCTGTTCCTCAAGCATGTAACCATCAAAGAGAGGTTTTCTTCTGGTGGAAAGCTTTTATACTGCAGAAAGTATGCAGCTATTTATAGCTACATGCATCACCTCTGAGAGCTACCTTACTCTGCCCTAAATAGAAAAATTACATACAAATTATTTGTCTTTAAAAAAATATATGAAAGAAGGTGAAAAGTTTGGAGAGGATACAGGTAGTTACTAGATTACTACAAAGACTGAATCACTATGCAAATCTGTAATAGAAGCCTAAAAAGGAAAAAACCCCAAATTTTATATATGTGCTATGTGAGAAAAATTAACTACAACTACTTTGTTTTAAATAGCTGTGGTGTGTCCCAGCCCCTTTCCTGTACACATATACAAAACCTGGTTTGCAAACAGATTCCAAGAAGGGACGTGGCCACGTTAAACGTTTGCTGTGAACAGGAGTGCTGTCCTGGAACGTGTCTCACACAACAGTTGATACTGGTACCACCAGCGTATTCAGATAACCTTTTATTACGTAAAGCTCAGAGGGATTGTAATTAGCTAGAAAAACAAGTCACTGTATCTGGTGTGGGAAAACAGGCCAGAGCAGAAGCTGAATGTGAAAATAAAACAAATTCTTACCCTCATGCCAAGAACCAAAAAGCCAATCTCTTCCATCAGTGGGTACTTGCTGACCTGCTGCTGTATCTTCTCAGCCGAAGCATATGGATCATAACTTTTCTGACCTATTTTTACATCCATTATGCAAGGCTTATTAAACTTACGGGTCACATCTTCCAGTTTTAGATACATATCTGTTAAAAAGACAAAACTTTCATAAACAGTGGGTCAAAGCAAAATAATTGTATCGTTTCTGCTGAGCTTCTGTGAATGAAGGAGAATAGTTTAAAGCTTAAGATCATATGAGTTCTTTAAGCGTTAAATCTGAGCACAGACTAAACCATGGTCACTGACATCCACAAATTCTGTAGGCATTAAATTGTAAACTTCTTACTGTTTAGAAAACTGTACATCCAGCACTCAAATTCAAATTATTGCCCAGGTGAAATCATCTTTTGGGGAAAACACTCCTCAAATCCTAGGCTGCCTTTCATCCATTTCCAAAAGCCTCTTTGGGACAGTGGGTGGACAAAAAAACTCAAGTCCCCAGAATGTCTTAAGACTTACAGGAGTGTCTGGAACCTGGAGAGACTTGTTTGTACTTTCCTCCAGTGCAGGTGAGAGATTACTACCAACATGATCGACAGCACCAATTGTCAGAACATGAGAAAACAATCTTCAGTCAATGCTTGACTCACAGACAGCTGCACTTGGAGGAAGCTTGCATGGATCTTCGCCCTTGCCAGGGCACAATACGCACCAAGACAACACCCAGCATTAACACACGTGTCATTCTTCACATCAGCTCCTGCAAATCCACCTGCTACCAGTCACAAACTTCCCATTAATGTTTGTTTTTCTTCAAAGGACAGCCTATTCCTTGAGTGTACTTTGGCTCCACTGCAACTTGAATATACAAAATCATTTTATTACTCCCCAGTCCTGCAGCATAATCTAAAAGGGGATTGCCAAAGAAAGCAAAACTCATTCAACTTTAGAGAGAAGAGGGTCAAAGTGCCACCTTTTGATTGCTGCACAGATAGGTAAGGAAACCGCTTAGAGTCAAGACAAAGGATACAGACAGTGTTCCAGTTTCACTTTGTAAGAATCACAGAACATTAGGGATTAGAAGGGACCTCAGACGATCATCCAGTCCAATCCCCCTGCCACAGCAGAAACACTGTCTTAAGGATAAGAAATCAGAGGGGCTTTTGTTACTTTAATAAGCCCTGCTTAAGAGCTTCAGTTTTTACACCATCATGAGGTTCAACAAAGCCAAGTGCAGGGTCCTGCACCTGGACAACCAGTGGTATCAATATAGACTGGGGGAAGACTTGCTAGAGAACAGTCCTCTGGTACTGGTGGATGAAAAGTTGGACATGAGCCACCAATGCACAATTGCTGCCCAGAAGGCCAAGCACATCCTGGGCCACATCAAAAGAAGTGTGACCAACAGATCAAGAGAGGTGAATTCTGCCTCTGTACTCTGGTGAGACCTCACCTGGAGCTCCCAACACAAGAAGCATCGATGAGGATCTGTTGGAGCTGGTCCAGAGGAGGCCACAAAAATGATCAGAGGGCTGAAGCACCTCTCTTACAAAGACAGACAAGGAGAGTTGGGGTTGTCCAGGCTGAAGAGGAGAAGACTATAGGGGGACTTTGTGGTGACCTTTCAATCTCTGAAAGGGGTCTATCAGAAGACTATTCACAAGGGCAGGGAACAATAGGATGAAGGGTCATGGTTTTAAGTTGGAAAAGGGTAGTTTTACATTGGACATCAGGAAAAAGTTCTTGAATCTGAGGGTAGCAGATCACTGGAACAGGTTGCCTAGAGAGGTGATGGAGGCCCCATCTCTGGAGATATTCAAGACACTACATATTTGCCCCCTAGATATCCCCCAAGGAGAAGCAGGATAGGTACTCTCCCTACCTGGAACAATTTTGCTCTTCAGTTTTTTACACATGGGTCTAATCCTACCTCAGCTTCTGCACAGCTTTGGGGAACCACTCCAGAGGAGTCTGCATAACCTGTTAGCTATGTGTTATCAAAAAAAAAAAGCTGGGAATATGTGTCAACCTTCACATCTACCCTTTTTGTATATGATGGAAATCAATGTAATCAACAGATTCATGTCATCACTCTAGAACAACCCAGAAAACAGTAACTAGAGGAGATTCAAGGATTTCGGTACTTAGCCCTCAAAAGCCCTGAGCCAGATGTATGGGAGGTGAGAGCAGCAAATAAATACAAAACCCTCTCAGAAAACAGCTGCAGTCCCTCACTACTAACTCCAAAATGCTTTAGGGATCTTGTTGTGAGCACCACCGGACTCCAACTGTTACAAATACAAAATTATACAGATGGAAATACAAATAGTTTAGATGCAATGTTTTTATCAACCCTGACACATAACCACAGAAAAACTCATTTCCATAAGGCAACAAAGACTTAACCCATAAAAATAACTGGCTTAAAAAGCAGAACTTACATCTCCCAAGACCTACCCTACACCCCTTCAGACAACATGCAGGTCGTGCTCTTTCCACCAAAGGCATTTTAGGGCACCCACGGTTACCTGCTGGCCTCTGCTCCACTGGTCCCTATTTTTAAGCAAACAGCACTAAGACTCAGCATCTCCAAAATATTTAAAAGTTCTAAATGTGTTACCCTCTAGTTTCCCATCCATTTCAGACCTGTTAAACTAGCATCTCTCCCTTAGTTATCTCCTAAAATGTAACAATTGCTACTTTTCAAAAATTAAGCATTAATAACTTAGGAGCTAACTAATTGGGAAATGATAATTACTTTGTAAAGTCTGTGAATTATCCAGAAATGCCTCAGCTCTCCCACACTTTTTGGAATTCTTATTTAAGTCTTCATCATCAGCTCACTGCTAGCTCAGAATTAAGACTATGTTACATCTATTTCGTGCATACGCTCCTGTCTCAGAAAGTGTTTTGTCCTTGCAGGGAGAGCAATGCCACTGCAGATAAAACAATTATTTATTTAAAAATTTCTTTTTTCCCTCATCATAGCTTCATTAAAAAAGCCTCAAATATTTAATGCTTCATTTTTCCTGGCACTGTTTGTTTCTCACTTGCATTGTGTTCAACATCTATAGTCCATTGACATAAACCTCAAAACCACACTGTCACCCCCTACAACATCTCAGCATGTTAAGGCCAAGGCAAACAGAGTTTCTGATTCAATCAGGAGGTATCACTGCTCTGCTTTTTCAAGTCAGGAGCTCTCAGAGCCTTTGAGGATTCAAACTCAAGCACTGTTTTTGAGGTCATCATCAAGTCCGCAGCTGAGCCTAGATAATTAAAGTCCTCTTCTTCTACTCCTTCTGTTAAACAAAAAACATTGATGGATTTTTCCTAAATTACTATGCAGTATGCTGCTAACCCAAGGTGTTTCAGGAGGTTAAATTCAGATCCCATGCAGAGAAAAGAACTCATAAGGATTTATGTATGTCAGCTGTGGCAGGTAATCCTGACTACATATTTCAAGGATTTAAACACAGTGATTCCTCAGAGGCTTGCCCTCCCCCTTTCTATTTTTCAGTGGCAGGGAAGGAGACACGAACATGTGGCTCCCCATATTATTTATATATTTTATTACAGTCCCAAAGGACACAAACTGAATGACCACCAACATTCAGCAAGCATGCATGGCATGAACCACTGCAGACTGCAGCATGTACACGCATCACTGAACTCAGAAGTGACAACGTAACCCGACTCGTGACTTCTAACTTACAAGACATCTCTCTAAACATAGGAGTAAGCAAGGAGAAGCCTCAGTTGCTCCCAGCGATGAGGGAAGAAAAGAAAGGTTTTAAGCTGGCTTGCATTTATCCACCATGTTCTCAGTTTAGGCAACAAAAATCAGAGCACAGTATTAAATGAGCAGCAAGCAAGTTACTTAAAGAAATCAAATGAAATAAAATAAAATATGCAGTGGCAACAAGTAGGCAGCAAAAAAACAGAACTCCTATCATGACATATAAAAAGCTTAACATAGCTCCTACATCTTTGTAACAGCTTTCCCATTTCTTTATTAGTAAATCTCAAAAGCTCACAATGCCAGTGAACTCAACATTCAAATCAAATTGCCTGGAAGGAAGATGGACTGTCACCCACCTGTCTCCTGTGTCATAGCACCAGGTATAACGTTTCAGCCGAACAGGAAAGGTATGTTACAAATCATACTGACATGGTGACTATCAGTCTGTCACACTTCCTGTGTTCTCATTTACACTTAATACACTTCACCTCTTTACACAGCAGTTCCATCCTCTCATCTACGTTTTCAGCACAGAAGGTTGATGCTTATCCCTAAATATCTCACTAGGGCAGTAAACTCCTTGTGTTCTCCACCTTAGCCACTGCAGTTCCTGCTTACATGCCACACTGACACTCAGGGACAGTCACAGATCAAGTTCAGAGTAGCCTGAAATTAAACTAATCTGGTTTTTATCTACCACAAAACTATGACTCTCTTCATGCTTGTATGAAGATGAGGAGGCTGAGGGGAGACTTCATTGCCCTCTACAACTATCAAAAGGGAGGTTGTAGTGAGGCAGGTGTTGTCCTATTGCTAGTCACTAGGGAGAAGAGGCCAAGAGGAAATGGGGTCAAGTTGCACTAAGGTTGTAGGCTTCTGCAGTTGTAGTTGTAAGAGAGCAATGTGGTCTCCCCCAGACTGAACAGCCCCTACCTTCTCAGCCTCTCCTCATTAGACCTATTCTCCAGACCCCTCATCAGCCTAAGTACCACAGAGGTTTTCCTTGACATCTGGCATTAGCAAAACTGCTGAGCAACAGGTGACTTTGAGCAGGACTGGCTGCCTCCTCAGCTCTGGACATATCCAGCACACATGTGTTCCCTTAAACTCCATAATCTCCAATTTATTTTATTGCTATCAAGACTATACTAATCTCACTAATACTGCAGATACCAGAGGTGGAAATGGACTGTACTGTGTGAACTCCTTCCATAGATTTCTCTAAAGAGAGATCCTGATGGTGCACAGTCTTTTTAAGTAAAACCAGCAAAATCAAAAGTTACTTTTCCTTTAAACAGTTATTCCTACTGCCTATGTCTGGACCACTGGTGGAGACCTGCCAAGATTCAGTCCCACGGTGCTTGAGAATTCTCAAAGTAAACTAGGGTTGTGTTGAATTACTGTATCTTGGGTAGACCACATATTTTATTTATCTTAAAACCCTACTGTAAATAGAAAAAATTGATTTGCAATTTGGAGGAGACATTAGGCAAGCTCCATGACACACATAAAATTATGAGGGAAGAAAAATAGATAGCTCTGGTAGATCTGTCTGACTTAGTGCCAAGTATGAAAGTGTGAAGGCAAATCTGAGCCAAGAAAGGGCTGGGTACTACCACAATCCTCCTTGCATTTCTGTCCACAGCGTTTAGACAGTGTCTTTGGACACTGATTTACTACTCTCTTTGGAAAACAAGTGACAGCACGAGCAGAAGGCAGCACTTCTATTAAAGGAGCACAGCATACCCATGTATTTAAATACACGGTTCTTGGGTAATTAAAAAGACTCAGCTGCATCCTTTTGTTTCTGTATGTTCCCAGCATGAAAAGTCCCCAGAAGAAAAAATCGTTTCTGCTACAAATATGTCAGTAATATCTATTTTCTCTTGAACAGACAACCTTTTCTTTCTGACTCCCACCATGTTGTACAAACACAACGTTAAGGTACCAGAGCTTTGTTCCATTCAAATCAGTAAAAGGATTACAAGCATTGCTCTACAGCAAGGTACCTGCTTTGTACAGTATAGCACAGTGATGGGAGCCAATCTCTGGAGATCCAGCAGCAAATCCCAGTTTGAACACCTCTCCCCAAGCCCCAGCCTATTCATTTTTGATTCCTTACACACCCACTCAGTGCCTGTCTCTAGCTTTGATGCCCTGACCAGACAAACGTGACCAACCCATTCCTCCGACATGCCCCAGACTAGAGCAGCAGCTCCAAGGCAATACGCATCAGGTCCACTGCTTAGGAAATGTTTGCCGTACAGATGGCCATGCTTCTTTTCTACTAGAAGACCCCCAAGGACCTAACTCAACCAGAGGACTGCAAACTGGAACCAGGTGTTACAATGAAAATGAGTGGATTACAAACGAAAACAATGCAACTCTATGGAGCTTGCAAGTGCTGATAATCAGTCTCCAGAAGATACTTTCAGGAGGTTTGGATTAACAGATAAAATTAGAACAGTACCATTTGGTGCAGTAGGTGGTGACCAGACACCAAAGTATTTTGGCAGATACTCTCGCAGCTCCAGAAGAATGCTGTTGCAACAGTCAGAGTCATAAACCTGAAATAAATCACAGAGGGGTGGAGAGATCATCAGTTTAAAATGTTCATTTTATACTTCCAATTGTCCCACAATTATAATTTCTTACAGTCCTTGTTTTTGTACGTTTAACATCTCTACCTTACATTTTAAAAGTATACAAGATGAAGATGCTAATTATCAGAGTCTAATATAAATCACTGGTATCCTTACTTTCATATTTCAAAGTAGAAAAGACGCATCAACTCCTAAGAATTATTTATGACTTAACCTGAATAAAGACAAAAAATATCAGTTTTTAGCATTAAAGCCTATCTACAGAAAGGCGTGTTCTGCCAGCCTGGATCCCATCCAGAGCTTTTCAGGTTATATCAGGTAAAGTATACAAGCTTAGACTGAATCCCATTTCTGCATTTTCTCCGAAACAACTCAGCCTCCAAGTATGTCACACAGACAACACACAATTCAAATCTACTTCTTTTCATCTGCTTTAAAGCTTTCAATATTTTTTTAGCCTCTCTAAGGAAAACGAGAACAGCTTGCGAATAGCAGTTGCCTTATATTCCTGAAGGAGTTAAAAATCAACTCTTGGATCCTATGTATAATGGAATTGCATAACTGTCACCAAAACTATATCCTTGATTAGAACCCCCCCAACCCCTGCTGCCCAAAGTTCTAGTTGTGGACACTGAGGACAGCCTGCAGCACAGTTCATTGAAAGTGCTGTGCAGATTCCAAGACCTACATCCACTTGAGTATGGGTTACAATGGTCATGACTGCATTTGAGAAACATCCTGTCATGATCCCCTTTGCAGCTACCGCAGTTCTGATGCTATCAGCCTTGGTCCTGTCTGTTGGCCCTGCAGCAGGACAGACTAATACTTCTGCTTTCACCTCAGCAGAGCATGCACTGGGGTGCAGTCAGAGCCCACTGCAAAGCCAGGCCTGACACAAAGAAATAACTGAGATGTGAACAGCTCTGCACCATTGGCTCAGCTCATTGCTTTGAGATCCACACTTGACTGAAGTGGGAGAATATCCTGCAACAGAAACTACAAAGGGCAGGTACTGCAAAACACACACCTTTAGTGTTGTAAGACTAATATATCTAGGGAGGGGAAAAAACCCCAGACCCAAAGCTCAGCTACTATTTTAGAGTGCCAAGGCAAGTCTCAGCTACGACGGCTGGTGCTGCATAACTCATGCCAGAGAAGCAAGTTAAAATTACTTAATGCAGATTTGTGCTAAATTTAGGTTTCTACACAGAAACCTCCAACCAGGCAAACTCAAACCACTAGTGTGCTTCAAACACACAGGGTGTTGGTCCACAGACCTTTACGCACATCTAATACAAGGCTCTCCTGGGCTGGTACCAGGCACAGTTCTGATGCGTTTGCAGCAGCTCTGTGACCAGGTGGTGTGTGTGAAGTTCATGCAACCAAATCCCTGTAGGGAATGCAGGAAGCATAGATCTGGCACCTTGGAGGAAACAGTTGGAGGTGTGTGATAGGAACAGTGAATCCTAGGAACTTAGGAATAGATAACGATCAATGCCCAGAAGACAGAATGTAGCCTGCTTTTGTAAACACAGGAAGACCCTTTAGTGTTTAGAACCAGGCCAGCAGACAAGTTAGGAGACTGATAGGAGGCTAAAGTGAATTGTGGTGTTTATCTCTCTTTGTGTTAGTTATTTGTAGTGTAAAAACAGAACTAACCAACCATATATCCTTGGAATGTACCATGACCAAGAAGACTGGTAGAATGTAGTTATTACAGAATCACAGAGTCATCATGGCTGGAAAGGACCTCCAGGGTCAGAGTCCAACCTTTATCCTATTATCTAGCTGCTGGACCATATCCCTAAGCGTCGCGTCCACTTGTTCCTTTAACACCCCCAGGGATGGTGACACCACCACCTCCCTGGGCAATCTATTTCAGTACCTAACCACCCTCTCAGTAAAGAACTTCTTCCTAACATCCAATCTAAACCTCCCCTGACGCAACTTGAGGCC